>LPNX011155068.1:143710-154737 GCA_001517045.1 Pseudotsuga menziesii | reverse complement strand
TGCTAAAGATACATTTTGATGAGCATTAAAGGGAGTGGTGCAATAGAATGGTTAGTTGTGTAATTAGTAAGTGACTAAGAGGTGTGAAAGTAATGATGATTTCAATGGGTAAAAATATGTAATAACTAAATTAGATTGAAGACAATATGTAATAACTAAAGTAGATTGAAGAGCGTTAGCAATAAATGAATGGTACAAAAGGGAAAATTGTTTTAGGACTATTAATAGGAATTAGTATAGAAGGAGATGAACATATAAATGGAATTCAGATATTTTCGTAGAAAATGATATGACAAGCATGCAAACTAACAATTAAACTTCATATTATAGAAGCGTATCGCGTTATTAAAATTACCAAGAAATAAGTAGTGCAATTGTAAGTATTCTATGTATAATGCGCCACTCATGGTGTAAGAAGTTCTATTTAAAGAAAATTTATTGATAAATGGGAGTTGACTAATAAACATAGTGGAATTCATGTTATTAAGACACTAGAACACTCTCAATATGGATCCCAAAAAGTCGTAAGCCGTATAAATTTATGAGATCATAAGTCGTATAAAGAGAGAGATTCAACAAATAATTCAATTCCTAAACAAGCCCTATATAAAAAGAATAATAATTTAATAATAATAAAACGAAGAATCAAAATAAATGATATTTGGGCAATAACATATTCTTATGAATCATAACAAGAACAAGACTATAGAACACTGTATAAATTTTTGTTGATAAGAATCTAGTAGGGTATAATGAACCTTGATGCATGTTACAAATGGGGATCCTCGAGGAGGACATAAGTCGTTACTAGGATATGTTTTTCAGATAGATTAGGTGATAAAAGAAGTAAAATAGGAAATGACATCGACAGGTTGATCAAGTAAAGGTCCAAGTGGGACTACCATAACTAATGAGTTCTAGTAGTAAGACACCTATATTATGCATAATAATATATTCTTATAATCATGCATAACAATAACTTCGGGACAAAGTTTCCTGAATGTAATGCCCATATTTGACTAGACATATCGACATGTTGCATTTTATTTTCTTAGTAAACGTTGGACTCAGTTCAACTGAGTAAACCATATTTATGACATGATAGATGTTGTGACTATGTCTAAGATGTTACTATGCTTATGTTGATACATTGATTGCGATTGTGAGGTTACTATGTTATAGTTATCATGATATTCCTTTGTTTATAAAGACAGTGTGTGTTTATTTGTCATCATTGATAAATGTAATATATATGATGTGGTACATGGATATCAACCCATGATGTGATCAATTTAATGAGTTATACAATGAAAGGAAATGTTGTTGATAATATGCACCAACTAATGATTGAGTAGAGATATTATTATGAATGTATGTTTTCAAAGTACTAATCTGCAGGACACATGGGCTATGTAATAAATGGATACTTTATATAAAGTGTGGTATAGTACCTATTTCTACAGAAGAGCCTTGATTACCAAAATTGATGATACGATGACACAGACCAATAATCTCGATAGCAGCAAAGTATGTTTTTGATAGGGTATGTAGACCCAGGATGTTGAGAGGGATGGATGTGTTCCACCCTATTTTTTTTATGATACCCGAGGTTGTGGGAGGGCCGTGCTAAGACACGCTCCCCATGTTTTTGTGATGACGACGGTCGGGTACTCGAGGTCGTGGGAGGGCCGTACTGAGTCACGCTCCCCATGTTGTTGTGATGACGACGGTCGGATGCCTGCTAGGAGAGGCTAGGTCCGCTAGTTAGCCGACGCTACCGCTCTCAAGTTCTGTGTGGGAAGGTCAGTATAGCTGGCATCCACTTGTACTAGCAGAGGAAGGATAGGGAGGATGCAGACGTAGGTTAGGATGGGTGGACATCTTAGTTATTATGGTTCAATGTTGGACAATTATGATACCGGATTAGTGATGGTAGGTACCAATCTTAACTAACTAAATAATAAGAACATAATTGTTAAATAACTCCGAATGTCACAAGAAATCACATTATATCTGTATATGGGTCATGTTGCGTGAAATATTATTTGTATCAGTTAGAATTTAGGGGTTTTTGCTATAGCACATGTGCAGCGTGTGCATGTACTGGCCATGCATGCACACCTCACACATGCACGCTAGTATGAAATATTTAAATAGTTGGATAGGTTAACTAAGTAATTGTGAATTGCTTTAAACCTATAAATGTACCTTGAATTGTTTTAAACCTATAAATATACCTTGTATCACTATTTTGACCATAACTTCGGGACGAAGTTTCCTGAAGGGTGGTTGTATGTAATGCCCCATATTAATGTTTATTAATGTTATTATTAAGCACTTTTATTAAATTAAACTTATACTAATTATTTTTACCATATTTACCATTTGCGTAAAACATTAAATAAATAATATTGGGTCATGTATGACAGTTGGGTATGGTATGAATTAACACGTACAATTAAAATAAGATAAACATTTTAATAATTTCCACCTTCTCTTCGGGGGCCACGAATTGCTCAATTTAAGAAAATTTATTAGTGCATAACAAATGTCAAAACAAAGTCTGAACTGGACTACCCAAGATAGAATAAAATAATTAAATTAATTTATGAAAGAGGCGGTGGAAGAAGGAGGCAGTGGGGAGAAGGAAGGCGGTGGAAGAAAGGAGGGGAAGGAGGTACAAGGAGGTGGGGATTTTATTTTTGGGGGATCCGACTCTGCAGGAGGAGAAGGGAGAGGAAAAACTTGAGGAGGGGGATAACTCAAGGATGAAAATATCTATAAATGACTGAGACTGCGAAGATAAAGAATGGAGAGGAAGCTGCTCTCGGTATTATTGGTCTGTGGGCTCGGGGGCTAGGAAACCCATGGGTTTCCTAGGGCCAGCACATGATGAGAGTTGGTCGGCAGGTTGGCACATCATTTTGTTAATCAAGGCTTGGATGGAAAGCTGTAACAGGAAGGATCCTACAAGGTCTACATCAAACGTTGGATCTACTACAACCACTGGTTCAGGTATTTAAATTTTAGGTATGTAGATACTAAATTCATGCATTCTATTATGGTCTAATTTATAAAAAAATTCATGAAGTTATCAACATATACAGCTCGTATTTTTACTTTAATACATTTACAGTTCATATTTGCACATTCATATGTTTATAAAACTAATAGAACAAAGATGGGTATAAACCTGTAATATGATTAAAAGTCTTGATTTTATTAAAAACTAACTCGGAATAAGCTTAAGATAGAGAACATTTCAGACAGTGCTCTACCGGTTAGGCAGAGCACTACACCGTGGCTGCACCATTACTTGTAATGGTGCCATAACTCACAGATTGCCCATAATCATTTTGATACTTTGACTAATTGTAGAGAGGGTTCGTGCCTCACTATGTAATTTCACTATGCGATGGTTTTATTATGAAGACTGTAAATGATTTGATATGAATTGAATATGATTTCCTCCAGCGTTTAGATACTGTGTAAACTTGGGTTTTGTATGGTTATTTACTTGCTATGTTTTATGTGGTTTCTAATGGAATCGATTGTGTCATTACATCCTGTAGAAATAATTCTTTGTGTATAATTATTAGTGTTCTGGGTTACGGCCGTATGCACATCACTCTGTTTACGTAGTTATTGTTTGCTTTAAATTCTGTGTAGGGAGCTTCTAGAGCTTAGGCGTTATGCCATGGGCTGCACCATTGTAACAATGGTGTTGTATCCCATTGGCTTACCACCATGCTCTGTGTTAGCTTAAAAAAAATGGACTTTTTGTTTTAAAACAACAGAGCATTCTATTCTTTAGTTTTTTATTGACTCAACGTGGGTGCAGGCCATGCCACGAATGGCATATGTCTCTCCCAACTCTAGTGGAAAATAAGAGATTAGTGACTAGAAGACCAAAAATTTTGGTCACCAGAGTTTTTTTCAAGGGATAAATGACCAAAACTGATAAATTTAAGTGAGCCAACTAAAAAAGACCAAGATAAATGACCACTTTTGGTCACGGGATAAAAACCAGCTAAAAACGACCAAGATAAATGACCAAATTTGGTCACAGGATATCTAGACTAAAAATGACCACATAACAATTGGTCATTTTTAGTTGTCACTCCGGCAATGAAAAAAATTATAAATTTGACAATGAATTTGTACATTTTATTAAATTCTAATAGATATATAATATGTATTTACATGTTCCTATATTAACAAAATTGAATTAATGCAACCCAACTATATGACGTTAATTTGAACATGGCCTTGACATATAAAAAAACTCACTAAACCTTTAAACCCACTAAACCTTGGCATATAATTATAGTTTTTTTAGGCTAATTTGGATACGACCTTGGGACTAATGATTTACACCGAATTAAAAAAACCAAAATATAATTGTGAAAGGCCAAGGGTTCAGGTTGAGACAAATGATTTACATGATGAAACAAAATTTAAAGGTCCAAATATTTACTCCCATTGGTGATGGTTTAGAATTTCCAAAAAACAGTAAAAAAAATAAAAATAAAAATAAATTGCCAAATTCTTATCTAAAATGTGGAAATTCTTGGAGAATAAATAAATTTCCAAATGCCTATCTAAAGTGTGAAAAACATGCCATACCTATAAACGTCCTCATATTTAATTAAATTAATTAAAATCCCAACTACACCAACAAATATGCTCATATTTAATTAAATTAATTAAAATCCCAACTACACCAACAAATAGAAAAACACACAAAAAAACACACCTTAAAGCCAAGGCCACAGCTACGACCTTCCTAAACACCAAAAATAACAGCACCTAGATCCACAACAACATTTAAGGGATCGAGAGAGAATTTTATCGGAGTCTTCGTCTATGGGACACAGATCGAACTCAACGAATAGTATTGCTAAAATTTGGTTCCAATTTGCAGTAGATATCTCCAAGTACCTAAAGGTATGTCTCAATTGCAAACCAATTTAGGGGAAACAATTAAACTCTGATAATTTCATGTGAATATTTTCAATTTCCAGGTGGCCTAGAAGATTTTTTCCTTCGAATTTTCTTAGCGTGTTTGTATCTCTCTGGATTGGGATGTTGAGATTCGTCGATGGAGGTAAACATGAAGAGATTGTTGTTTTTGTTCCAGATCATAGTTTTCATGGGTTAGCGCATGTTGGGAAGTTTTTCAGATGCAGATTCTTTGAAAAGAAATTGCACCCTCAATAGCTCCATGGTAGGGTTTTTAGCAAATTTTGAGATGGTATAGCATCATCTCCAAGCGATGATCAATATATTGGATGGTTGCTCCGTCATGGTGACCAATTTTGATATGATTGAAGGGGTCGAGGTTTATTGGTGGGGGGACCATGGGGATGATTTTGAGAATTTGACTAATGGGTTTATTATATCAGAGGAGAACCAGAATAGAACCTATAAGAACAATTCTATGGTGGTTAGATTGACTAATTATACATTGGACCAGTTTAATGTTCTGGGAGTATGGGACATGGCTACGACGTCAGATTTCGGTCATGTCCTGCTGGAAGGGAGTGATGACAAGTGAATTAATTTTTGATAGAGGAGACTAGAAGAAGCATAATAGGTGAGGGAATTACTTACAGCAAATTGTAAAGTAGCAAGGAGATAAAGAAGGGGAGCTTATCTTCATAGATGGGCTGACGGTTCTGTAATTGCCACTACCATTCAATATTATATTGTGATCTGACTCCACAGAGGGGGATTTTAGAGTTAGAGGCAAACAATTTTGCATAAGGCCAAGGAAAATAAATCAAATGAAGTGTGTAATCTGATCATTTCTCCAAGAAGCCAAAATCCTCGCCAAGGGAGAACCTGTACATGTTTTATGACGATATAAATTTTCAATTTTTCTTGGTGCAAATGCTTCCATCATAACTTATGGATGTGTCAATGTAATTTTCATTACAGAGAACATGTGCCACACACATACAGTAATGCTGAACTAAGTAACCAAATCCATCCTTTGAAAGGTGAATCACCAGTTGGGTGGCAAAAAATCAATTTTAAGGCTTCATTCTGTGTTATTTGATACTGGTTTAGTCCATTCCCTTATTATGTTTTGTCATGTTTTTTTTTTCAATTTCAAGTAGTTTTTAAGCTGCATTATGTATTTTGCATTATTCAAATAAATGAATAAATGGCCTGATGTTGAACTGAGATCAAAATTTTGACATAATCCTTTTTTACTTCTTATGTGGCAGAAAATAGATGTTGGAGCTGTGGTTCAGTCCAAGATTACAATGAAGCTCTTCTTAAGCATATACAAACATCCAACCATTCTAGATTTGCCACAGATTCACATCATAGCAGAGATGGTGGATTTATCTAGCAGGATGAGAAATATCTTGCTCCCTTCTTGCAAGATGATTCCATGCTATACAGCTTTGAAGAGGAAGGGGAAGACACCATGGAGAACATCAATGGTGATGATGTGGTTGACAAAGAGGAATTACTAAGAGAAATTGGAGGTGTTTTCTTGAAAGACGTACAAAATTTGGTTGACAGTTTGACCAATGATGATGATGATGAAATCTCAGATTTAGATTCTATAAATCTTGGCACAGCAGAATCAGCTAGCAGAACTACAGGTCCTAGTGCAACTAATAATAGAAAAGAAGTGTATGGTATTAAGACAAATAATAATAGCTCCAATGGTGTCATCACAGTAGAGGAGACATCTAGACAGTCTTCTCTCATGAAGACAAAAGATAAAAAATCCCAAGTAACTTTGTCAAATGTGGCAGAAAAGGAAATTAAGACCATCAATGAGAGTTACTTTGGCGCTTACAGTCGGTTTGGAATTCACAGGGAAATGCTTAGTGATCAGGTGAAGTATGGATTTCTTTTTTGATGTCAATGTTCACTGTTTTCTAGAATTTTGCAACATTTAAAATTGAAAGGTTGTTTGTTATGCTTAGGTTTTTTACTTCTTTTTCTGTTATTTGGAAATATGTTCTTCTTACAAGCAGCAGCGTTACCCAGGTAATAGAAACATAAAAAAGGAAAAAAATATAAAATTCAGCACATGGAAAGTGCCGATAGAAAAAGAGCCTCCATGGGAGATTAACCTTCAATATTTGATACTTGCGGCATGATGGCATGTTCAAATCATCATGGGTTTCAAACTTTAATGTCAAGCAATTAAATGATGCAATGTATGGAGAGTTGTCCTCAAACTAATTTGGCTTTGGAAAACATTTAAATGGTAGATAAAATATACAACACAAAGAAAGAGATGAGATAAATTGTTCAAAAATTAAATTATCTCATAAAGAAGATTTGTTGAAAAGATGATTTTTGGATGGGTTGTTGGTTTCCACGACCAAACCCCAATTGAAGGATATTTGTTAATTTCATGTAGGATCAATTATGGTCTGCCCTTGCACCGGTCTGCCCTTTTAAAATTGTGGCCACAATCATGATGGTTATTGTCCGGTCTTTAGGATGATAAGAGGGTTAGTTGTAACATTCGACCTTAACACCTTGGTTCCCCCATTGCAACCTTAGGGGCTCCGGCTAGATGCCCTCATGGGAATTGAACCTTTTTCATAGGTGAAAAACTCCTCATTCCTCCATGGTGGATCCAAATATGTCTAATCCATTTCTCTTGTTGCATTAGGTATAACACATGGAGACATTAGTAAAAATGGCTACACTTATTGTGCATATATCACAAAAGGATACAAACTGAGTGTGATGGATAGGGGAAACCATATGAATGAAGAAACAATGATTATCAGTAATTGTAAAGTAATTATAAACTATAAATGGGATATGGCACTAATTAGTAAATTTGTCCTAGGAATGGATTAATCGAACATGCTCAGGAGTGCAGGCTTATTCACCTTTTTTAAGACAACTGTGGCCAAGTGATGATTAAAGGATTGCATTATTATAAGAATATAGTTATGAAGGACATATAAAAGAGGAATTTTTCAATGGAAGGTTATTATTTATATAGTGCGCTTTGCCATTTGTAGATGTAAAACAATGGAATCTTTTAGCCATAGCATTTATTAGGAGTTCCTGTGAAAGTTGAAATATCTAACATGGACATCTTTGCTCTAAACTAGTTTATAACATCCTAGAGAGGTATTTGACAGACATCATTGCAACTGTGGGGGAAAAAAGAGAATTATATTCAGAAGAAGCACAATTTGTAAATGTTTCAAGAGCGTTGGCAATTCACCGATTGTTCAAGAGAAACCTAATCAACAAAGTGTAAGTTGTAATATTGGGGTTACAATATCTATCTAGCATATCCTCATATCACTTAATACCTTTAGGTGGGTCTCCTACTAAAAAAATTTGTTTATCATAGTATTATAGTTAATGGTGGTCACCATGCATCCTCTCCCCACCATATTGTCTAAAATCCCGGTAGCATCCGTAATTCTCCCAACCCTACACAGACCATCTAGCACATAGTTGTAGGTGATGCAGTCAGGTTTCATCCCCTGCTCAATCATATCATTCAATGTCTTGTAGATTTCCTTGATTTTCCCCTGTTCAGACCAACCCCCAATCAATATATTATAACTTAACACTATTTACTTTATAATATGAGCTCGTTTTATCATCAAAATGCTCAGCATCTTATGTTCTAAGAATCATTTTGTCTTTGGGCTAGTGTATCTCCATTCATCTATTATCAGAAACAATGGTGATAGTGAGGAAGTATATGAGGAACCCAATACATGCGATATCCTCATGGGTAGCAAGGAAACCCCCAAAGGTGAAAGAATTTCTAGCGATAGTGACTACCATCATAACCCTTGTCATTCTCAAATTTGTTGTTCATAATAATGACAATCTCTTCATTGTTGCCGAAGCAAATCATGCTATGGGAATATATATGTTGATTACAATCTCTTTAAGGAATGAAACTATGTTGTCTTATCACTTAAAACTCAGGAGCTTACTGTTATATTCTTAGTAGTGAGGGTGTATACATGGTGCTTGATTCTACAAAATTTGTCACCACTTTGTGGGTGATTTACATGATACATTTCAAGTTGAAGGAAACACATGTAGAATATTTGGATATTTTTCCAATATATCATGTGGTAATTCCATGGTGCAGCACTTTCAGTTATTATCCATCCAGCAGCATCCTTGATCCCATAGTATTGTAAACAAGATACTTTGTGCCTTTTGTGTTTACCTTGAAGTTGTTACAGTTACCCCATCTTTGGGTGATGCAAAATACAAAGATAATTGAAGCATTGACAACCCATTATGTGTTTGCATTGGGTATTGCAAGCTTTTTAAACTGTACAAATTGGGCTCTCCTGGTTTTAGATTGTTGTGGATACATATTTACTACTTTGGGAGATGGATTCTGGCCATCCATGGTACTTTTGTAATAAATTGTTCATACTTTCTTTTTGGAATACTTTTTCTACTACTATGTTAAAAGTGGTGTAGGTGGTCAATTTGTCATGTGACTTTCTTCAGGAGTGGATGTGTGATTTCAATATAATAGTCCTACTGAAGCTACTATGGAACTAGAATATGCTTTGGATCTAGTGACAATATATTTCATGTTTAATTTTCTACAATTAATTATAGATAGATTTATAGATATGCAAAACATATGGATGTAGGAGTTTTACATCCGATACTGTGAGAGAATAGACGATGTACTAAAGTTGTTAACTTTTCAGGCCTCATAGATTTAAGGGTTCCAGGATACAATTCTTATGCATCTTCTGATAGGCATAAAATGGATATGGATGTCAACCAAAGTGAAGTTTTATAGATAGGTTTTTCAAATTACATGAACGTGGATGAAATGAGCTTGATAAATTCGTTTTCTCCTTTTGGCGAGATTGAATATATAACAACGTTTCTTGTTCATACTTATGCCTTTGTCCAGTTCCGTAGTGTGGTGGAAACTAGTAGGGATAAAGAAGCACTTCAATGGAAATTATTCAGCAGTCCTTGAGTAAGCATTTGTTTTTCAAAGAGTGAATTTGGTCCTATTGTTCATTGTAGGAATTCAGTAAATGGAACCTTGCCTTTCTCTCATAAAGTAGCTATCAATTCTAGAACTGGTTCAAAAGTTGTAGATAATCTTAGACAGGAAAGGAATCATGGTATTACCCATGGGAAATTAAGCATACCAAGTCCAGGTTTTAGTTAAAATCTTGAGAGAATGCACTCTAGTTTAAACATCAACCTTCTGGGTCATGCTAATTGTACGAAGACAATTAGTGGGGGATATGATGACATAAGAGCATCAAGACTAGGTTCTGATTTGGGAGCTACTAAGATGGAAGTAAATGAACTTTCAGTGAACAGTCCTAGTATAGAAAGAAGTTTACCCTCGAATCGGTCAAAGTAACCAACATAATGACTAACATTCTTATGTTGAATCATAATCGAGAATGCATGATCATCTCCTATATGTTGATATATATGTTGAAAACAAATTGATTTTCTATGTATTAGGAGTCTAATGCCAATCTATATGTAGTTGTGGCTCTTGCAAAGCAGCTCCAAGTTTTCATCCTTGTCTTTTTTAATTTTGGTATTGTTTGAATATCCCTTGTTCTTATTAACTGTTTAGTTGGTGGAAGTGGTAGTGTCAATGGGTGGCCATATGGGATAGGAAAACTATCTATACCATTGGCAAGGTTGGTGGCTTAGGAGTTTGGATGTCATCAATATAATGAATGAATACCATTTTCTTTTTAGAAAAAGTATAATGACTACAAAAATATCATACTAGTTTATCATGCTTCCTTTGACAAAATATCACTATGGAAAAGCATGTGGAACTAGGATTCAATTGATACTAATCTTGAAGTATATGCCATCCTTGTTTCTTGAATATCCAAACCATTTCTATGTTATCTACTTTAAAAGTTAAATATTGCATCTTTAAAACTCTACAGCACTAGGAAATTGCACACCTAAATGATCTCTTAACCAATTGAGAGATGGATATAAAAATCCCACAAATTATATTTGTTAGTGATAAACATGACACT
>LPNX011155068.1:92503-143529 GCA_001517045.1 Pseudotsuga menziesii | reverse complement strand
TATAAGTGGTAGGAGGGTACAAGGAGTAACCTTAGAACAAGGCTACATGTTATTAACAAAACTAGCTTGGTCTTTGTCTCCACACATCCCCAATGTGTGTTTCCCATCTCCCATGTTCCCGTGTCCTGGAAACATGGTAGAACAATGGAAATAAGTCTTAGAGCTATTTTGTAAAGCTATAGGAATATGGATAAGTAGTAGGAATCCAACTATCTCTCCATCTAGGTTTGAAGAATAAGAAATTGACTTATATACTATGTTGTTTCCTTACAAAAGGGTAGAAATAGATGAAGGAATTAAGCACCTTGGTTTTATGTTGAAGCCTAATAATTACCTGAAAGACTAATCGTGTTTTGTTGTGAAGATTGAGAAGAAAATCAAGTCGAGTTTTAGATCTCTTTCAAAAGAGGGAAGGTTGGTGCTTATTAGAGAATTCCTATAAATAATACCCATTTATCAGATGTCCTTGGCCTAGATTCCTAAAGGAATCCTATATCAAATAAGGATACTAAGCTTCATATTTTTATGGTCTAGGGAAGATGACAAAAATAAGGGCATCCCATGGGTCAAATGGAAAAGGTTTCCTTACCCAAGGAAGAGGGAGGCTGAGGTCAAAAGAACATTTTCTATTTATCCAAAGCACTTGAAACTAAATGTGTATGGCAATTGGTAAAAGGAAAAGTACTATGGTGCAGAGCAGTTTTTCAGAAGTATATCTCTCCTGAAACTGTCTTGAATTGGATTAGAAATACTTAGAAAAGTATGCATAATTTATTAGCATGAGTTCCAAGAAGGGGAGAGGAGTCTCCTTGAGGGAACGATTTTCAATGTAAGAGAGAGAGTACAACTGAGCAGAATGAAGGGAACACATTCCTAGGTGGAGTCTACTAGTGTTTGGCCACACTTTTCCAGAGAAGTTTGGTGCAGTAAATGAAGACAATGTAGAAGAGATGGGGCGCACTTTTTCAAGAGAATGGAGTGAGAACGATTCACAATGCACTAAATGGAGTACACTTTTGTCTATACATCATTCCTAGGAGGCCATACAATAGAGTTGGAACTGAAATTGAGGGTTGTACAACTAAGTATTTGCACAGAAATCGAGGTACATTAAATGCTGTGATTTTTGAATTGTTTTGGCACATATTTCTAGGTTTTTTTGTAAACAGATTTCAAGGATGAAATTAGCAAGGGCGATTTGTACAGTTGACTGTACAATGTTTTTATTGTTAGTAACTATGGGTTTGGCACATTTCCCAAGGTGTTGGTACAATACTGTATACTGAAAGTAATTTCTGTGCCATATCATTTATTTCTCATCTTAATAATAAATTCTCTTGCATGTTGGTTCCCCAAAGGGTGGGGTTTTTCCAGGGTCAAAGTTTGACCAAAAACTTGTGTGTTGAAGTGCCTTTCATCACTTCTATCATGAATTTCCTATGTATTAATTAGTGGACAATCTGCTCCTTTTATTATTTTTCACTGCTAAATTGCTACCAGAACACTGTATTAATTTACAGACACTATTCTTGTGTAATATGGTTTATATTATGTCTGTATTCGATTAATACCAGAGGTTTTGGAAGTATTTGACATAAAATGTTTATGACTGGACTGAACTTATTAATTCTTTTAACAATAAATACTTTTCTATATTTGGAGAGAGGTTGGTCTAGAGGGTTGGAAAAGGTTAAACAATGAGGCGAGGGGAAGATCCTTGGGTGGGAAGTAGTATGGAATGTAAGATACATGTTAATATGATTTAGAAATTGAGGAATGACAAGATTGTTTCTTGTCTCAAATAAAAATTGTGTACTTACAAACCTATGGGTGTAAGGCTAAATATTGGTTGAGATATTAGGTTTTAGGGAATTCGAAGAAGTCATTTGGAGGAACCTATTGGAAAGCCTAAGATCTAGCCATGTAAGAATACAATATAGGGAATATGAGTTAATATGGGCACATGCACCTATAGGAGAATACACTCTAAAGGAAGGGTGTAAGCACTTAAGAAAGGGAGGTGATAGAGAAAATTCATCCTGGTGGTGGAAACAATTATTGAAGTTTAATTACCCTTCCAAGACAAAAAAAATCATGTGATGTTTACTTCAAAACAAGGTTCTAACCTATGATATCATACAGAAAATCAATCAACAAGGTCCTAGTATTTATTATTTGTGCCAATCAAATGTAGAGACAAACTGTCATTTATTCTTGCATTGTGGTCATAGTAAGCAGGTTTGGAAGGAACTAGAGGAAAAACATGGGAGTGATTATACAGGGAAAATTCCTCAAAGGGAAGATTATTTGCAACCTTTAATTAATATGAATCACTTTGGATATATCCGGCTATGTAAGATGACTATCAGTACAGGTGATTTCTAGAAATGATATGTTGATAATGCCCCTAGGCATATGCTCCAACAGGTAGTAGGAATGGTTTCAATGAATAAGTGGCATGCATAAAGTGTTAAACATGACTCCCCACTAAGAGGAATAGAAAACTTTGACTCACAAGGTCAAAAGGATACTAAACAACTATACTCTGTGTAGTCAAAAGTGGTTAGAACTGTCTTATTAAACAATGCTACGAATGTAGGAAAGGTAACAAATTATAAGCTATATTCAGATATTTAAGAAATATGTAATCTATGAATCTTATGCATCCTTGTAAGATATTCAATTTGTTAGTATCATGTATCCCTTCATATCAATTGAAAACATTCCATGCATTTAGATTGACTTCATAGGCTTGTTTTACTTGTATCCATTGTGTAGTAACTACTTGTTTCTTCTACAACATGTTCTAAGTAAAAATTCACAAACCAATTTAAGAGAACTTGGAGGAGGACATCCTAGAGACTGTTCTATAGGTTATGCTTATGTGAACCCATTTTCATTTGACAACTCCACAAACATTTTTGGTTCAAACAAACTAGCATCTTTATCAAGGTGAGCTTTTGGTTCATGTTTTCTTATTAATTTTTATCCATTTATTGTTTGCACGAAATATTATTTGTTGTCTATATTATAATATACTAAGATATTCTATTTCTATATCATAGTTCTGGTTTTCATGGAAGAAATGCCAACTTCAGTGGTGGGATTGATGGTTTGCTATGTATGGAACCTGTTTACCACACATGAAATGTAAGAAGCAAAGAAAGAGAATTTTAGAGTATGGAAGCTAACCTATTCATTCACTACCATTTGAATAGTAATCATTCAAGCTTTTAGGCAAGGGTTTTGGGAGCTCCTTGTTCAAAATAGTAAGAAAATTTGAAATTTTTTGTACAAAATAAGTTGGCCACTAGTCATAAATATGAACTCTGCTAAGGTGTAAGAAATGTTCCATTTTGACATGTTGAGAATATGAAAAGAAAGAAGGGATATATATATATAGTATCCATGTAAAATTAGATATGTAGATATTGTGTGGATTTATCTAGGCCTTCCCTTTGAGGACATACTTTATTTATTTGCTTCCCACTTTCAATACACTACTCTTGCAATGCCTAGAAGTCCCTTTCTGTGGTAGAAGATATCACTTGATGTTGATGTTGAGATAGAGGTTGGCCATGATTTTGTGTTGTGGTGGCAGTGTTACTTATAGGTACCTCATAACCATTATTTCCACTATTAAGATGCTGAGGATAAATCCTAGCGATACCTTTCCCGCATTCATCACCACCACATAGAATTCCCAAATTACTCATGAGTCCTAGTATTTGCTTTTTGAGTATTAATAAGATTTCTTCCCAAAGACATTTTGATATGTATTTGGTATTTTGAGACATAGTTTTTCTCTGATTTTGAATCCTTGTCACATCACAACTTGTTAGGGGGATTATGGATCAACAATGTCAGCATCCAAATCACTTGATCTGTAGGTTTGTGCCCTTAACTAACATTTCATTTCCAGAAGGACTGAATGGTAAAGATCATCCATTGTGAATTGCCCACTTTATAAGGTAGATGAGGAATTTATGAGCATTCCTAAAGGGGATTCATACCAGTTGTAAAGATATGAATGTCATCATGTAATATACAAAAATTGTGAAGGTGATACTTGGCAGTAGAGTTACCCCTATTAAAATGTTTGTTAGTTCTTGAATGACTAACTTTGTTTCTATTTAAGGATAATTATAAGTTCTTCCCAATGGTGGATATATTATTCCACTTATAGTTAGCTTAGTGTGAATTTTCTGGTGTGTCTTCAGTGCCTTTTAATTTACCAAGTCTCGAGAATTATTTTGTAGCTAAGATCAGCCTGTGGCAGTGTTGTTAGTTATCTGTTGGGGTGTCATATAGCCTTCAGGCTTGGCATTGATCTGATTCATCACCCAAGGCAGTGACCCCTACACGAGAAGCGCATTCAACCCTTTACTCAAGGAGGTAGCTGGAGACAAATACCCATTGATTAAGGGTTACTTTAGAGTTTTCCATGTTGAGAATTTATATTTTGGTGCACAGTTATTGGAGGTGGCCACATTTTAAGGAAGTTGTTATAACAACCACATTTGATGGTTTCTAGAAAATTATTTTATGAGGTACACTATTGATGTAGTTTGTCAATGAATTGGAGAAAGCACTTCCCTTTTATTTGGGCACCCATTAATATAGAAACTGTTATCTTGAGGAGGATCGTTGGCACAATCCCACTGGACATGGTCAACGATTTGTCCTAAAAGGAGCACCCATAATGGTATGGTTTCATTTTCCATATGTCCAATGCATGATTCTAGTAAAAATTTACCAGAGAAATGCATCTAATGGGTTTTGGATAGGGTAATCATGCTCGAGAATAAAAGTTTTCAACCTAGAGGAATTTGGTTGATTTGCACAATGTTCTACGATATCCTTATGATAGCCACCTTATGAGGAAATTGGTTAAGCATATTGTAGAAAATTTGACTGTAAAGAAGCATAAAGCACAATCTCCAAAGCCCGTTGAATATCCTAAAAATAGGAATTCCCAAATTTAAACGATACTTTCAAATGGTTATGTGATTTAATAATCTCTAAATTTTAGAATTGGAAGTACCTAAGTTGTAGGAAATACATAATATGGTTTGTATCATGCACGTTTTGGTACATAAATGTGAAAACATATGTCGCATGGCTTGGAAATACATTTTCAACTGTATGAATGCGTCCAACTTGTGGGAAACATGTTTCATACGGTTATAAATGCATTTCCAAGCCATGCCAACATATGTATGATGCATTTCCTTCTCTAAATCTGCCTATTTGATTCAATTTGACTTGGTTTTTTATTATATTACATAAAAATATTGGTAATTAATGGTAATGTTTAACATTACCATTAATTGCTTCATGACGTTTGAGACTGGTTCCAACCTCATCAAACTTAAATATAGAGAAAGTAGAATCTCATATCTCATTCAAAATTAGTTGACTTAATAGTTCTTACGATTTTAGGATTGTCAGGATTGCAACATTTATCTTGGATTCTATTATGTATCAGGGTATGGAATTGGCATTGAATCCAGAGCAGTAAGATTGATCTAAGGACAACAGGCCAGATGATAATAGTAAACATTATGATACCTAATTCTAGTGCCAATGGTATTAATAGTAAATGAGTATAGGCACTCAATCTTACAAACAATGCATGTCTAAACACCCATAAGTTGAACCGTGGTAACTCTCCAATGCAATAATTTTCGCATTGAATGCTTGAGGTATATGCTATGTGAAAATTTATAGTTACCTCAATTTGCATCTCAAAATTTATATTAACCCCAATTTGCATTTAAAGATTTATAATAACCCCATGCCTTCTTTTTCATTTATATTCCAATCAATTACTCCCTTGATTCTATTATGAACATGTTTCTACTTTTCCTTCCAAAATTCTAAACATTTATGTGATCCTACTTCCCTATTGTTACGGCTTATTTTCTCTTGTGACCTTTCTTCCATTATCTCATTAATTTAGTCATTCATATCTTATGCCTGAGAGGATTGTTTGTACTTATTTTATTCTAATATTAACATTCTGTCTGAAAGGATTTTTTAGTTGCGTGAATATTATTTTGTTTTATGGCTAATCCCATTTTTGTTGTGAGATAATTTTTTATTTGATATGATTTTCTAGATAATATTTGGAAGCTGTCAAGTAACAGGTTGGCCTCCAATTCATGTGTACAGGAGAAACTCTCTTGGTTCCCTTCATAAACCTTCTACAGAAAATTTACAAGAGGGTGCCATGGGAGGAAGCTTTGTGCAAGTCCAGCGCAATTCATTGTATGCCAAGGTAAAAATGAATGGTGTGCCCATTTGTAGAAAAGAAGACATGAATTCTTATGGATCCTATGGGTCCTATGGAAAATATTGAGCTGTAGGTAATTCACTCATTGGAATACCTTTACAGTGGTGAATAGAGCTTGTACACAAACCATACACATATTTTTTTTTAAACAAGAATCATATCCCCACTTAGATATGTGAAGTTTTCTGAGCATATATTATTAGTGTTGTATGTTGCAGTTAATTGTAATTAATAGATATGCTATTGGATTGAAGAAGGATAAAAATTCTTGAGGTGCATAGGCATCCTTATACACTCAAATTAATTAACTTATTTCACCCTCAAAATGCATAGCACCTTTCTGTCTCATCAAAATGCATAGCATCTTGTTGTCGCTGCAATATATCACTCACTTTATAGCAGAGTTTAAATTATACCTGGAGTCAAATTTAAAGTATAATAAACCTGCATTGTAGTCTTATTATCTTCGTCAGCCTTGTGGAAGCTAACCTATTCATTCACTACCATTTGAATAGAAATCATTCAAGCTTTTAGGCAAGGGTTTTGGGAGCTCCTTGTTCAAAATAGTAAGAAGATTTGAAATTTTTTGTACAAAATAAGTTGGCCATTGTCATAAATATGAACTCTGCTAAGGTGTAAGAAATGTTCCATTTTGACATGTTGAGAATATGAAAAGAAAGAAGGGATTTATATATAGTAGCCATGTAAAATTAGTTATGTAGATATTGTGTGGATTTAGCTAGGCCTTCCCTTTGAGGACATACTTTATTTATTTGCTTCCCACTTTCAATACACTACTCTTGCAATGCCTAGAATTCCCTTTCTGTGGTAGAAGATATCACTTGATGTTGATGTTGAGATAGAGGTTGGCCATGATTTTGTGTTGTGGTGGCAGTGTTACTTATAGGTACCTCATAACCATTATTTCCACTATTAAGATGCTGAGGATAACTCCTAGCGATACCTTTCCCGCATTCATCACCACCACATAGAATTCCCACATTACTCATGAGTCCTAGTATTTGCTTTTTGAGTATTAATAAGATTTCTTCCCAAAGACATTTTGATATGTATTTGGTATTTTGAGATATAGTTTTGCTCTGATTTTGAATCCTTGTCACATCACAACTTGTTAGGGGGATTATGGATCAACAATGTCAGCATCCAAATCACTTGATCTGCAGGTTTGTGCCCTTGACTAACATTTCATTTCCAGAAGGACTGAATGGTAAATATCCTCCATTGTGAATTGCCCACTTTATAAGGTAGATGAGGCATTTATGAGCGGTCCTAAAGGGGATTCATATCAGTTGTAAAGATATGAATGTCATCATGTAATATACAAAAATTGTGAAGGTGATACTTGGCAGTAGAGTTACCCCTATTAAAATGTTTGTTAGTTCTTGAATGACTAACTCTGTTTCTATTTAAGGATACTTATAAGTTCTTCCCAATGGTGGATATATTATTCCACTTACAGTTAGCTTAGTGTGAATTTTCTGGTGTGTCTTCAGTGCCTTTTAATTTACCAAGTCTCGGGAATTATTTTGTAGCTAAGATCAGCCTATGGCAGTGTTGTTAGTTATCTGTTGGGGTGTCATATAGCCTTCAGGCTTGGCATTGATCTGATTCATCACCCAAGGCAGTGACCCCTACAAGAGAAGCACATTCAACCCTTTACTCAAGGAGGTAGCTGGAGACAAATACCCATTGATTAAGGGTTACTTTAGAGTTTTCCATGTTGAGAATTTATATTTTGGTGCACAGTTATTGGAGGTGGCCACATTTTAAGGAAGTTGTTATAGCAACCACATTTGATGGTTTCTAGCAAATTATTTTATGAGGTACACTATTGATGTAGTTTGTCAATGAATTGGAGAAAGCAATTCCCTTTTATTTGGGCACCCATTAATATAGAAACTATTATCTTGAGGAGGATCGTTGGCACAATCCCACTGGACATGGTCAACGATTTGTCTTAAAAGGAGCACCCATAATGGTATGGTTTCATTCGCCACATGTCCAATGCATGATTCTAGGAAAAATTTACCAGAGAAATGCATCTAATGGGTTTTGGATAGGGTAATCATGCTTGAGAATAAAAGTGTTCAACCTAGAGGAATTTGGTTGATTTGCACAATGTTCTATGATATCCTTATGATAGCCACCTTATGAGGAAATTGGTTAACCATATTGTAGGAAATTTGAATGTAAAGAAGCATAAAGCACAATCTCCAAAGCCTGTTGAATATCCTAAAAATAGGAATTCCCATATTTAAACGATAATTTCAAATGGTTATGTGATTTAATAATCTATAAATTTTAGAATTGGAATTACCTAAGTTGTAGGAAATACATAATATGGTTTGTATCATGCACCTTTTGGTACATAAATGTGAAAACATATGTCGCATGGCTTGGAAATACATTTTCAACTATATGAATGCATCCAACCTGTGGGAAACATGTTTCATATCGTTATAAACGCATTTCCAAGCCGTGCCAACATATGTATGATGCATTTCCTTCTCTAAATCTGCCTATTTGATTCAATTTGACTTGGTTTTTTATTATATTACATAAAAATATTGGCAATTAATGGTAATGTTTAACATTACCATTAATTGCTTCATGACGTTTGAGACTGGTTCCAACCTCATCAAACTTAAATATAGAGAAAGTAGAATCTCATATCGCATTCAAAATTAGTTGACTTAATATTTTTTAGGATTTTAGGATTGTCAGGATTGCAACATTTATATTGGATTCTATTATGTATCAGGGTATGGAATTGGCATTGAATCCAGAGCAGTAAGATTGATCTAAGGACAACAGGCCAGATGATAATAGTAAACACTATGATACCTAATTCTAGTGCCAATGGTATTAATAGTAAATCAGTATAGGCACTCAATCTTACAAACAATGCATGTCTAAACACCCATAAGTTGAACCGTGGTAACTCTCCAATGCAATAATTTTTGCATTGAATGCTTGAGGTATATGCTATGTGAAATTTTATAGTTACCTCAATTTGCATCTCAAAATTTATATTAACCCCAATTTGCATTTCAAGATTTATAATAACCCCATGCCTTCTTTTGCATTTATATTCCAATCAATTACTCCCTTGATTCTATTATGAACATGTTTCTACTTTTCCTTCCAAAATTCTAAACATTTATGTGATCCTACTTCCCTATTGTTACGGATTATTTTCTCTTGTGACCTTTCTTCCATTATCTCATTAAGTTAGTCATTCATATCTTATGCCTGAGAGGATTGCTTGTACTTATTTTATTCTAATATTAACATTCTGTCTGAAAGGATTTTGTAGTTGCGTGAATATTATTTTGTTTTATGGCTAATCCCATTTTTGTTGTGAGATAACTTTTTATTTGATATGATTTTCTGGATAATATTTGGAAGTTGTCAAGTAACAGGTTGGCCTCCAATTCACGTGTATAGGAGAAACTCTCTCGGTTCCCTTCGTAAACCTTCTACAGAAAATTTACAAGAGGGTGCCATGGAAGGAAGCTTTGTGCAAGTCCAACGCAATTCATTGTATGCCAAGGTAAAAATGAATGGTGTGCCCATTTGTAGAAAAGTAGATATGAATGCTTATGGATCCTATGGGTCCTATGGAAAAGCTTGAGCTGTAGGTAATTCACTCATTGGAATCCCTTTACAGTGGTGAATAGAGCTTGTACACAAACCATACACATATTTTTTTAAAACAAGAATCATATCCCCACTTAGATATGTGAAGTTTTCTGAGCATATATTATTAGTGTTGTATGTTGCAGTTAATTGCAATTAATAGATATGCTATTGGATTGAAGAAGGATAAAAATTCTTGAGGTGCATAGGCATCTTTATACACTCAAATTAATTAACTTATTTCACCCTCAAAATGCATAGCACCTTGCTGTCTCATCAAAATGCATAGCACCTTGTTGTCGCTGCAATATATCACTCACTTTATAGCAGAGTTTCAATTATACCTGGAGTCAAATTTAAAGTATAATAAACCTGCATTTTAGTTTTATTATCTTCGTCATCCTTGTGCTGCTACTTTGAAAAAGACGCTAATTTACTGGAAAAGTGAGACTCAAAGATACTTCTTTTTTAAATTCAGTGACTGTCTGATTTAATCATCTCTATGGAGTCTTCAGTAAATTCAGTGACGGTCTGAAGAATTGTTTGAATCGATTCATGTGGTTGCATAAATAGTTTAGTTGCACAACTATAAATTGAATTTGTTGATGTATTTCTTTTGGTTAGGTTTATTTCTTGCAAGAGAATGAGGGGAAAGAATGCCCTTGTTGCTTCCTAATACGTCCATCTTACATAATTTCTAAAACAATTTAGTGAATACTTGTAGGCGCTGAGGGGGGAGTAGCAAGAAATGAGATCTCTCAGCTAAGGTTGTTTCCACTAGGTTGTCAAATCCAAAATTTATTTGATGCCTTTATTGTAATGTAGGAGCCTTTTATTTATTTGGCTCACTTGACATAAATGGTTGATCCACATCTCAATGATGCATGTCATGCCCAACTGCTAGATATAAAATGACAACTGTGATTTCAAATTAGAGTTATCAGTGGGATCACTACCAGTTTGAACTTTGAGCCTCTCAGAAATGCAATTTATTGCTGGATAAGGAGCAAGTTCATAGCATTTGTTTTCCAAGTGAGTGGAGCACTTGATTTCTGTAATGGATGATATTTTTGATCAATTACTAAAATATTCATGGGAAGACATAAGTGGTGCTGACAGATCATCTTTGGATAGTTGTGCTGGAGGACCAACAAATTTCTTTCCTGGTGATTCGATGGGAATAGTTCAAGAGAGCTCAAGAGTCTCAACAATGTCACTAACACCTTCAAGTTAGATGAGTCCGAACTTAGAAGGGCATGCTCAAAATAATGATGTTCAGAATAGTTCTTCTAGTGCGATCACTAGTGAAAATATGTGGTATCTTTTGAACAAGGCTACAGTAAGTCAAACTCAAGTTGAGAGCAAGTTCCCAATGGGTAGGAATATGGCAAGTTCAAGGGGGACAAAAAATCTACAGCTCTCATTACAAAAAGAGTTTTGGAATAATACTTCAAGGGGGTCTGCTGTATTGCAATTGAAGTCACATGGGCTAGTTTCTCCACATGGAGCGTTATCCAAATTCTACATGTCACTGGATGTGCAACAAGAGAAACCCTTCTCATACCGAGATTTGCTCCAATGGGAGCCAGTGTTAATGAGGAATTTGGTATCCAGTCATGTCATGGGGATACTCTCTCACCAACTCTTGTGCACTCACATTGGGTTCAATCATACATGCCTGGAGTTCCACATATTACCTCAGCGCCCGGGAAAGGGAAATAAGAAGCATTTATCTTGCATGCAGAAGCAATACAAGGTGAAGAGCATATCTTGGGAAAATGGTTTCGATAGGAATAATAATTCATCGAAAGAGAAAATAGACCTTCTACTACTGTAAGGGATAAAAGCTTCACAAAGAATAACAGCTTTATTTAATATTTACAGTGCATTGAAAATTGTTTAAGAAAAACAGTTTTGATTCATTAATAAATATGTTTCCTAGTTGCAGTCCTTAATTTGAATACTCATACAATGCTTGTAGGAGCTGGATGACCGACAGGGGCCCCTATTGACTAATTATTCCATATCAGTAGGTTAGCTGCCATTAACAGTTACTGCAGGATCACAACCCTGTCAGCAGGTATGCTGTTTTACTATATGCTTTTCACTTTGCATCTTCAAAACAATATATGTATGAATTTTATGAATTACTTTATTTATTGTAATTTGTAAACTTGCACTCTTGCATTGCAGAGTACTGGTCTCCAGATGCTGCAATCCAGCCAGGGAAATTCTTTATAGCAGCATGGGAATCTTTCTGTGATTTCTCAAGATCAATCAACAGCAATTGCTAGAGCTGTTTTGAATGGAGCTCCTAGGATGGGTGTGAGGGCTAGTCGAGGTCAAGCTACTGATCAACATAGTATTGCTGAGCGGGTCAGAAAATGTTCCCATTTCAAGCGTTGTTACAGAATCCTCTTAATGTGTATGTACATTTCTTTTTTTGTAGTGGTTTACTTAACTACAAATAGTTTTGGAAGCCATGAAAACAGTCACTACAGAGGATTGATCCTGTCTAGTTTTAACCTGTTACTCTTGAAAAGGTGCGAACCTTTTCTACTGATTATTGTGTTTCTTCTGGAAGGAACTTAGGGAGAGGATTGCGAAAAATTTGAAATCTTTGTAGGAGCTAGTTCCAAATGCTAACAAGGTATAATTGGGAAACTAAATACAATTGATACTGAGGATGGATTCCACAACACTTCTAGTTTACATTCAACCTTTTCATTGGTGTGACTTTCGTTAATTTTTAAACGAGTACTCACTGAATTATTATGTTTTCGATCTTTGTCTCATTTTTTTTGGAATAAACTGTCTCAATGTGAAATGGTTTACATTTTTCCATATTTCAACTAACCTATTTTTCCTTAGTGTCCATACTTTCTCTATTAAAATCAAGTTATTATTATTACTATTATTTTTAATATTTACAGTGTACTTCTTAACTTTGTACAAATGCTTTACTAATGGTTTCCGTTACTAACCCTATGTTAATATCTCAAGCCCTTCTTTTGAGACGCAATTGAATTTAGAGTATTTTCATCTAGTTCTTTTGGTTTCAAGGATTTTACTCACGGACAACCTTAATGAGATAATTTGTAAATATATTTTCCATTATTAGATGTTTAAATGTGAAAAGGGATCACATATCGTCTACCTTTGGCAAATGCAAAGCTTATTAGATATAAGCACATGCTTAGAAAAGGGAAATTTTGAAAGAATGTGAATCTCAGGAAATTTTACTGTCTAGAATGATTGAGTGATAGGAACATTGAGACTAGGTTGGTATACTTCTCATTAAGCCCATTTCAGGATGCAATTTTATGACATGCTTTGCATTGGTGCTAACCATGTCTGTGTTTAAGAATTATCCTATTGAACTCCTTTTACAATGTCGTTTGCTAGTTTTGCATAGCTGGATATTTGGAGGGATTGAGTTGCACACCGAGGGACTAATTTAGTACTCCTCACAACCAAGTTTCAATCTATTAACTTTGTAGTTTTTTAAATTAAGTAGTCAGGGTTCATGGTTATGGGTATGGGGATGGAATTTTGAAATTAGGTTTCATGGAGGTGAGTGGGTGGTGAACCACATTTGAGTTTCCTTTTTCTGATAATTTTTACCTCGACATTTAATTGCAGGTTGATGAGAGAGTAGTGCTGAAACATTTTGACTGGCCTGAGAGGAAAGCTGATGCTATGCGAGAAGCTTCCTTTTGATATCGAGATTTTAAAAGGCTTGAATATGAAGTCTCATCATATGAATGTGATCTTCGTCAGCCTTGTGCTGCTGCTTTGAAAAAGATGCTAGCTTTACTGGAAAAGTGAGACACAAAGATACTTTAGAAACTAGAACTTATGTCTCTCTTAACTCTCAATTGCTCTTAATTGTTCTTTTAATTAATGCAGTAAGCAAATGATTTTTTGTGCAATTTGTCTTTTATACTATTGGAATACACTCATACTCAACACACTAGGAAATACATATTCAACTTTAGTATACCATGCCATGAATAAGTTCAAACCTTGGTCACTAGTTCAAAGGATCAAGTGCTTAGGGGTTCAGATTGAACCAATACCTATTGCAACTCTTTCAAAATAAATGTACTAAATTTCATGTCGTCTAACTTTTTGCAGGTGCGAACAGAGTGTCTATAAGCTACTGAGAATGAGAGATATACCAATGTCTCGCTACAAAGAATTTCAGATTTAGACTGATTGGATGTTTGATAATGGAATTGTTAGTAAGGTAACATTCCGAAATTTGAACTTAAGGCATATACACTGTTCATGGTAAGGATGCCTATTGTTGTTTTGACCGTACTTGACACAATTGCAATGTTATTGAGTTGTAGTTGGTCTTTAAAACATTCTTTTGCGCCTAAGAAGACAACCAAATGTATTTAACTAAATCATGGACATTTTCCCGGCTAAGATTTCTCTGTTAACTTTGTTTGTAGGCTTTCAAGAACTTGAGATTCATATTCTTTCTAGACATTGCATTTGCCAGTGATCTTCAGGCCTTATGGAGAGGTATTTCATATTCATGTATTTGTAGGTTTGTTGGTTCTAAATTTTTATGCATTTTGAGTACACCCAATGTTTGTTGGAATTGTTTCTTTTTGCCATGTTAAATCTTGTGAAATTACTATGTACATTTTTCATTTATTTGTTTTCTCTTTTTAGTGAGCAACAAAATTTATTTCTTAACATGTGTTGTTTGTAGGTAACCTTACTCACAAGCTTTATAACAAAATGAGGAGGGAGGTTGTTGCAGTGCGGATACAGAAGCACATGCCTAGATATAAAGTTCAGAAAGCTCAGAAGCACGTGCAATGCGAATACAGAAGCACGTGCGCAGATAGAAAGCTCAGAAAGTGGACCATTGAATATGAAGAGCCCATTGGTGAGGTTTTTCCATTGAGTACGAAGAGTCTGTTGCTGAGGGTTTCAAGCCGCTAAGTATGGTTTTGAAGCTGCCGCGGGATCTAAGTATGGATTAGCAGCTAAATACAAGTGGGATGGTTTAGCGATTGTAATATTTTGAAAAGTCATCGATATACTAGATGATTTTCATGTAAAATTATATGAAGATAGTTTTTGAGAAAACTCATATTTATTGTAATATTTCACATTTCATATAATATAATTTGTACGGTTTTAAACTTATATGGTTGTACTTTATATTATTTACAAGTGGTGTAATTAACTAATTAATGTGACATTGCATAATTCACATGTGTATTGGATGATGATAAATAATGTATGATTCTTTTTTTAATTTAAACATAATATCATATTAAAAATTTATATTGATTAATAATGAACACCATTAAAAATACTAAAATATAATAACCACACATAAAATGACTAAAAATGGCTAAATTAGTGACCAATAAATGAGATTGACCAAATTTTGCATATAAAATGACCAAAAATTGAGAGATACGTGACCAAACAATGAGATATAAATGACCAAAAACATGACCAAAATTCACATATCAATGACCAAAAAATAGTTTCGGTGGCTAATTTATGGTCTTTTATTACGCGACCAAATTTGGTCATATTCTAGTTTGTCATGTGGTCATAAATGTGGTCATATATTTGGTCATTGATTCAAATATATGACCAAATTAATGACCAGATGACAAGCTATAAATGACCAAAATAAAAATGACCAATTTTGGTCACGTAATAAAAGACCGTAAATTAGCCACCAGCGATCGCCAAACCAAAAGTGGTCATTGATATGCGGATTTTGGTCATTTTCTTGGTCACTAATCTCTCATTTTCCACTAGTGCAACGACTGTGATAGCTTTTTAGTGGGTATTTTATGATGTAAATAGTTTACTTGGAAAGATTCGGATGTAATAGCCAGGGTTATGAAAACCCATGATATCAATTGTTTTAAAAAAAAATGTCTGTGTGTTTAGTTGAAACTTGGTCGAGGCCGTAAGTAGGGTCTTTATGACCTAGCTGTTAGTGTAGGTGTTGTTTGGATTTGTGATATAGCTTTTAAGTGTAGCCTGCACACACTAGATATATAGCATGCACTGTAGAGAAAGGTTATGCGATGGCTTACTGATTGTATAAGAAAATACTTATGGTTTTATTAGTGTTAATGAAATGGGTCTCAACATCTACAGGATTCAATCTCGTGACCTCTTGAGGTAAAAATGGGTTTTAAATGTTTCAAATGGTTAATAAGATGTTTGGTTATGTATAGATTTTAACTGGGGCTTTTAAAACCCTTTATATGTTTATAATGGATGACTGTAATAATAATACTGTAAATTTAAACATTCGAGCTATGTTAATGGATATGATTTGGATTGTGGATTTTATATAGTAATACAGAGTTTGATAATGAACCACATGGATGGCCACAATGCCTTCTCTGTTTGGTTAATTTTGATTATGTTTATTAAAATGAAATGTGATGATATTTAATTTGTTTTTACATGATTATGTATAGCATACCTTAGAAGGTCTTTAATAATTTGTTAGCTTGTTTATTGTATGAATTTTGTTCCTAGTAGATCTAGTTTAAAATAAATCAAATAGTACATAAATTATAAAACTACTTGAAGACTAATATATATATGTAATTCTATATGTATATATATTTAACCTATACCTTTGAACTAAACTTTGAATTTAAAAACTACCCTCTGCTGACAAATGAAATATATCAGTAGAGTAATGCCACCTGTAGAATAGGCGGATTGGTAACAAAACTAGGTATAGTGCATATAAACTAATAATGGAGACAATTACAGAATTTCACTTAAAGTACAAACCCTAGTAATGTATAGTATATAATAAATATTCTCCATCCTATGATTTGTAAATTGCATATACGACCTTAGCAGATTGATAACCATAAAACAGAACCACTAGGGTTAGAAATTTCATTGCAGCCATTGCTCAACATAAACATTAATGAAACATTGGAAAGAAATAGAATAGGCCTTCAAAGGTTTCATACCTGAAATTGAAGCTCTGTCAATGGCTGCACTTGCACACTTAAATAACCACCATTAACAATTCAATGCAGATCTGACCTCTGTTTGATGACCAAATCACTTGGGAACTACCACGTTCTTCCCAACCATGATCCAAAACTGTTCTTGGTTCTAATCTGGATCGAGTCGAGCTAGACTCCAACATGCAAGTAGCTTATAGATCCTAAGGTAGGGTTTCCTAACTCATAATTAGTTCTGAATCAAATCCTCTTTTCCTTGCAGGAAAAGTTCTCCAAGAAAACACTTGAGAGCAAAATAGATAGAATAATAAATCTCCTAGATGAAAAATCAGAACCCCCAAGCCTTTTCTTGGCTTGAGTCTTTATACGCAAACTCTTTAGTCAAAGGGGCAGTTAATTCAAGAAATCCTTGATTTCTTGATTTAACTTGTTTTAATTTACTCGGGTAAATTTTGAATTCTTAACCTAGGAACTTTTAACTAGTTCCTAGTTAGTATTTCATAGATATTTCACTATTTATTAGTCCTTTAATAATAAATAATAATTGGAGGAGCTTCTCTTCTTTCTTTATTCAATTATATAATTAATCATAATTAATTATTTATACATACCATGTATAAAATACATAGTATTAAAATACTTGTTAACACTTGTCTTCAGGCATCGTGTGTCATGATCCCTTAGACGTAATGACACTTCTTTTATGAAGGTCAAGTAGATATATGGCTTAGGTCTACTAGGCTAGGAAACTCTAAACATCCTTGCATGTTGGATTTTCCTCGTATTTAATCACTTAAAAATAAGTATGATGAGATCAATATTATTCCTCGAGTCATTTTCACTCAGAGGTGATTTGAATATTTTCAGTAACCCCTAGCGCTCACTAGAGCCCATACTCAACGCTTATAACAGGGAGTTACAAACATAGTGCAATTCCATAGCTCTCTCTCAACACTAAATGATAGGATGTACTTGTACGATACACCTAGGGATACAATGGCCAAAGATCCGATGCTCCAGAGCTTATGCTCAACACCAACATGGAATGCTCCAAAGCTTATGCCCAACATTTCCAAATTATATTTTTCATGTGTTCCAGAGCCTTTCGCTCAACACAAAACATCTCATCGATCATGTGCTTCAGGGTCTATGCCCAACACAAACATTTCATCAATCATGTGCTTCAGGGTCCACGCCCAACACAAAACATATATATACCTATATATCATCAACAATTGGCTTATGCCCAATATACAAAACAAATCATCATGTTCATATGTAGTGGGGTCTTCGACCCAAAAATAAAACATCAATATAATCATCATGATCAATAGGCTCATGCCTATAAATGGTAGGTCCAAAATTCGGGATATTACAAGACAATCTTGCACTATCATCATATTTTATTTTAATAGCCAACAAAAATAATAGAGATAGTGAGCAAGAATAACAGATGTCCAACATGTGATCTACTACATCACTCAATTTATAGTACCGATTTGGTGTTGCTAAATTTATAGTTGTGATTTGGTGTGGCTATGTGGCAATTCCAGATGCAACTTGTGCTTGAAGTGCCCCCTAAAAAAGTGTGTTGTGACTATGCCTCATGAGAATTCAGATGCAGATGCTGGAGTTGCATCTGCAGCAGGAACCTCCATATGGAGGGGTGATCTTGGTTATGGGGGAAACTGAGGCATTGGAAATATTGGTTGTAGAAGCAGCTAAGAGGATCGATCAACATTTGATAGAGATAATGTATGGTTAATCCAAGTTCAAAGTACATTGCCTTGCAATCAAGAGATACTTGCTTCTCAGCCAAGGTGACTTCATTCAGTATTTCATGAACGGTGTGGGCCCTAGTCTCTCTCAACTGGCTAACAATATAATCTCTTTCAAGCTTTCAGGGATACTAGAGAGTGCAATCCATGCCTCCAATGCCCAATATGATGACCCAGATATATTGGATATGTTGAGAGCACATTGAGAGTGAAGATGATGCCACACCATAGCGGAGACATTGGATGGGATGTTTTCTCAATGGAATATAATGCAAGATATCCCTTGATTACCATCTTTACAGAGTCTATGATTGCCAGGTACCTTAAAAATTTTAACTTTCTTTAGAAGCTTAAACGTGTGGAACATGCTTTGAGAGCTACATGGCAGACTATGAAGCCATACTACTCTATTGCTCTCCTATTTGCCACTAGGAATGGTGGTGGGAAGCAACAACTTGTAGCCATTTTAAGATGATGTGAAACACTAAGAAATGAAATGAACCATTTTGTCACAAATATGCAGTACTATATCATGTTTGAAGTTCTTGAGTACTCATGGGTGGACTTTTTGGATGAAATGGAAGAGGCAAGAGACTTTGATGAACTTATAGTTGCTCATGAAAGGTGCCTAAATGTGATTGAATAGAAGTAATTTCTAGGGAACGATCTCATAATTTATATGAAACATTGTTTTCATTGTTTGATCTCATTTTACAATTTAGGATCCATGAGGATAGATTATATAAAAGTGCCTATGAAATGTAGGCAAGTTATATTGTTTCCCTTTTCCAGTGAAATAATCATATACTACTAATAATAATTATTATTATATGTATTTTACGCCTGCTGTTAGGGTTGATAGAGGTAACCATGAATAGAGAAGGGATGATGAAAGAATTGCAAGATAAGAACAACTTGGAATATCAACGTATGTCTTGGGATTCTCTTTGTAAGGTATCTCTAGGATTGTAAACAAATTGAAAGTATTAAAAAATAAAAAAAAATTATTCAGAAATAATCAATAAAAATAACACAGAAAAATCAGAGAGACATCCCTAATATTTAGTTAGAATCTTGGCATAAAAACCAAAATATTAATTATAACTTACCAATTAATTTCATAAATGTTTATATGGGGTTCCATCAGTATTGAATACTCTAATCTTTCTTTCAAGTATTTTATTTTCCATAAGTTATTTTTTGTTTTCATCAAGAATATGTCCAGCAATGGGAAGAATGGGGTGATGGTGTATGTCAAAGCTCCACATATTGACTCTGAACTGTGAAATTGTTCAATTTTCTCACATATAACTTTACCATTCCCTTTTTAATTAATATTGTCCATAAAGTTTCACTAATTTATTGTCCATTATTTTCACCATGTACATAAATATATCTCTCACCATTTTCTTGGTCATATATGTTGGATAATCCCTGCACACTTGAACATACTTGTTAGGATGTGTGGTATTCAACAAATAGTGTTCGAGAATCGGTAGATTGGACACCTGCTTATGACTAGAAGGCTGCATATTCTGAACGTTTTTCCCTAATATTGGAACTACATATTAACTTTTTCTTCAATCCTCTTAATCCACGCTTTCCAATTATTTTGGTTGTGATTTACTAGACATTGTGATTTATGGCATTTCTTTTAATCCATGATTTACAATTATTTTGGTTGTGATTTACTAGACATTGTGATTTATGGCATTTCTTTTATCATTTTGTTGTTCCTTTAGGAAACATATAATATCACTAGACAAAATGGAAAATATATCTAGGCTGTAAGCAAAATATTGCATCTTGAGCTTATATTATTATATTTGTACCTTTATTATTAAGTGTATGTAGATTCTTTCAATAGTGACATTTATGTATTTTCTATGTTTATTTGTGGTAATTTTTTCCTTGGTTTTAGGGTGATTGATTTTCCTTCCTCATGGTGAAATATTCATTGTGGAGCTTTCACCTTCAGTTTTGTGCGTAGCTATCGATGGAACAACACTAGGTTGGGTTAGGCTACAAGTTGTGGTTATGTTGGGGTGAGTTAAAATAGTACATGCATGCCTCAAGCATGATGAAAGAATTTATGAATTAGTCTTTGATGCATGCATGTATGAGGATGATCTACTCTAGAAAATTCATGCATATTTCGAGGAAGCTCTTGCATGCATGCATGTTGCAGCCTTCTCCAGTTGGGGCACATTATGCTTGGCACCTCTATTTATGGAGGGGGTCCATTATGAAATGTGATTAGGGTTAGGTTTTACATAATGTAATTAAGTGCTTCTTACTTATACCTAGATACATTGTAATTTTCCTTCTTTTTCCTATTCTATAAAGGATATGTAGGGTGCACAAATGTGGCAAAAAATGCGTTTTGGTTTTGAGCTATTATGGTGTATTTATTCTTTTCAATTTTTTAATAAAAGACAGATGTGATTCAAATATATGTATTTGTTTTTCCTATTTCTAGAAATGTGTGTTTGTAAATGAATGTATTTAGAAGTTTTGGTTTGATTATATTTTTTAGTTTTCTAGCGACCTTAGTATTTAGGTTTTTTTGTGTGTAGAATCTACCTAGAATGGTCTGAAAATGAAGATGGCATTCAATCACATTTACCAAAATCATCTAGGATTCTATATATGGAGAGATTAGTTCACTTTGAGAGAGATTTGTTAGAGAATTTTAATGGGTGTGATGTTTGAGCTTGGACAATTGATGCATATATGTGCCAATGATTTTTGATGTAAGATATGGGATCTATAGTTAATATAGGTTGCAACTTTGATTTCTCTTAATGTTGATCTATTTGTTGAAATGTGTTATTAATATTGTTTGCAATGGAAATTTGTAATGTTAGAGAGTTTCACATGTTGAATGATGCTTCCAATTTTGTACCTTATAAGTGAAGGTTGCAAAATATTGGAAGAAATTGAATTGCAATATTTTATGGACAAGGAGTTTAAAACTCCCACTGATCCTAAGGATTTGAAACATCATACTAAGAAATTGGCCAAGGAAAATTGGATTTCCTTTGATTTGGTGAAGAACCACTTAATACCTCACATTGTAAAGAAGATGATTATGAAGGATGTGCATTATGCTCTGGTAACTCTACATTAGAGTGTGAATTTATCCCATAGGATTATTTTGAAGAAAAATCTTATTGGTACATGAAAACAATATGGATACTATGGTGAACTATTTAAAGAATATATTTAAGTCGAGAGATCAATGTGAAACCATAGAATACAATGTGTATGATTGTTAGTTACTTCAAATAACTTTGAATGGATTCCATCCATCCTCGAACATGTTTGTTTTAGGTGTATCCGCACTAGGGAAAATCTTCTTTTTGTTGTAACTTTCCATTGATAATATTTTGTATGTGGATGGTGGAGCTCCAGACATGTGACAACAAAAAAATAAACTTAATAAATATTGCAAGAACAAGGTCCTGTATGTAGGTGGAACATGGTGATAATGCCCCATTCTCAGTGACTGTTATGGATTCTATGTCATTTCTGATGCCATTACGGGTTGTTCTTGGATTAACGAAGAATAGTATTTTTGTATCTTTCTTCACATATCTTAAGTGCATGGTTATTTGGTGATCAATAAGTGATCATATGAAAATGCACCTTAAATCTTGGTTGAGTTTTGGCTAGAGGAGTGTCTGAGGTTGGCCTTTATAGTTTTCTAGTTCTTATAAAGTATGGAACTTCGGTGCATAGAAATCACAATCTATGAGATTTATTCTACATGTGGTTAGGTCATGTGGTTTTTTTCCTCTCTTGAAGGACATGTTGTAGGGAATCCTTGACTTCAAGATTGCCAATATTGGAGTGTGCAAGGGATGTGCACTAAGAAAACATGCCAACATTTCTCATTCAAATGGAAATCACAAATTAATAGGTTCCTTTGTATGATTCATTTAGATGCATGTCTGACACTATGTCAACGACACCATTTCTAGGTAACATATATCATGTTTAATTCATTGAGAATTCCTCTAGTAAAACTAAGATTTACTTTTCTTTGCAAAGTTCTAAGAGTTTAAACCTCTTGTGGAAGAATTATATGAGTAAGAAGATTAAAATTGTTGAGATCTAACAATGGAAGCAGGTACACCTCTAAGGATTTAAATAAAGTATTCTATAGGGTTGTAGGGATCAAGAGGGATTTTATTGTTCCTTACAACCCTCAATAAATTGGTGTTAAGAGAGGAAGAACAAGACCATTATAGGGATTGCAAAGGTCATGATTCATGACCTAGATTTCCCCTTGTGTATTTGGGTAGAGGAATACTTAAGACTTAAGGACAAGAAGGTGACCCCTAACCGGAAGGTTTTAAACCAATTTCCAACATTGGAGGTCACTGCATCAAATTCTAAAAGTGGCAATGCACACTTGGAGACAATCTACTATTCCAAATCCTTGATACCCATCACTGAGAAGAATGTTGCTTGCTTGTCATTATTGAGAATATAGTTTTTATTGATGTCAAAGGAGTTCATGAATGATAAAGAGATAACAAATAGACATAATAGCATGATGAACTTAGTAAAAGACAAAGGATCCATTACGTGCATTAGGAGTTCAACAATGGTAAAGGAATAACCAGTAAAAACATGATGACGAGGTCAACTTACTGAAATACAGAGGAATTACAAAGTTGAATAAGAAAATCAGTGATAGGGTTGATGACAGGGGAAATATCCGCAAAGCAAGCAGTGGAAGATAACAGTCCGCAACACCAAAGAAATTTTGAACGCCAAGATAATTTGAGAGAAAGAGATCAATGATCTATAATAAGATTCAAAAAATAAATATGCATGGAAAATAACATTCCCAAATGCTAGAGTGAAGTGAAAAATTGCACAGTCCAGATCAGTCGAGATAAATTTCGGAGGCCGATTTTGAGAAGATCAACGATGGTGAATGATTTCCGAACATAGAAAAGTGAATATCCGCAATCCACATTTGATTGTAGATCAATGGTCAGGAGTGAACCCGTAAGGAAATCGACGGTTCAGAATAATTGCGGAAACAAAGTTGTGGAAGAGAATTACGGAGGTCCAAAATGGGAAAGTGTGGTTCCACATTTCGAAATCCGCAATCCATAAGATCGATGGTTAAAAATTATTTCGCAAGATATTGACAGCGTGGAAGAATAATTGTGGAAGTATTTTCAAGAAGTTTAGAAAACCCACAATCTGCATTCTGCAATCTGCAATCCGTAAGATCGATGGTCGAAAACGATTCCGCAAGAGATTGACGACGTGGAAGCACAATTGCGGTAAAGGAAATTGCGGAATTATTTTCAAGAAATTTTAAAAACCCGCAATCCACAATTCACATTTAATCTAAATATCAACGATCAAGAGAGAGTCTACATGAAATTAACGGAGTGAAAAGTATCTTGTGGAAAGGTAGTTGCAGAAAATAAATAGTGGAAGGACCTTTTGAAAAAAAGGGATAGAATGCAAATCCGCAATCTACATGTGATCTCAAATCAACGATCAAGGAAGAATCCATAAGAATTCAACAGTGCGGAAAGGTTGTTGTGGAAAGACAATTGTGGAATGCTAAAGAAATTGTGGAAAGATTATTATAGAGGGAAATATGTGTGTTAGATTGATGTAAAGGAACGAGTCTGAAATGGATCAATGACTCGGGATGGTTATGGAAAGGATCTATTAAAGAAATATCATTGCAATTTTGAAAGAATTTCTGGTGAAGAATTATCATTGCAGAGAGGAAATCCTAGTAATATTTATTCACGAAAAGGTATGACGAATAAAACTAAATAGAGTTAAAGACTTGTTAAAATGAAGAATTGAGTTTTCATGAAGAGGTGGGATCCAAGAATGAAAAGGTGCAACAATGAAAATATGTATTCACAGAAAACGTGTTATAGAGTATTTATAGAATGATGAGTAAGAGAAGTTGTCTCTGCATTCCAAATCATAGCAGTAGCTAGAAGAGGCAGAGACCAATGACGTGTAGTAATTTGTGACAGATATTAAAGGAAAAAGAGATCTGAAAGTTTGATAAAAACATATTAGGGTGGCATGGTGGTGCAAGGGAAGGTTACAAGACTTCAAGGGGTTTGTAGCTTCCTTCGAGTAGTTGTTGGTAATTAGGGTGAAGTAGCATCCTTTAAGCAGTAGCTCATAAAACCAGGGGGCATAGCCTCCTTCCAGTAGTTGCTGGTAAATAGAGTGTAGTACCATCGTTTTCTGTAGAAGCATACATAAACTATTTGTAAATACAATTTTGTAGTAATAGCAAGTATTGGTGCTTTACCCAGTTGGGAATCCACGATAAATTTTTGTTTTGTGTGTTCTTGATGATCATGTGTGTTAATAAATATATTAATAGTGCTTTAAATTGTTAAAAGTTATCAATACTGAGTCACCCCCCCCTCTCAGTATTGTTCAATATTCTAGCAATTGTTCCTCATAGGAGGTTCCTTCACCACAGTTTAACCACTGGAAGGAAGATCCTACCTAAAAAAAACCACTATGGATCAACAAGAAGGGTTAGCTGCCAACAAACTACCATTATTCACGGGAGAAAATTATGCATACTAGAGTGTGAGAGTGTAGTGCCATCTAATGTCTCTTGGATGGAAGGTTTTGGAAGCAACTGAAAAGGAGTATAAAATAGAAGACAAACTACCTATAGAAATATTGTAACTAGACCAATATGAGGGTAATGCAAAATCCCTAAATTCCATCTTGAGTGGATTGACAAAATTTGTGTTTATAAAAGTCATGCGATACAAGACTGCTAAACAAGCTTGGGATAAGTTAATATTGTCTATTAAGGAGCATCCAAAGTCAAAGAATCCATGCTTCAGACATATAAAGGACACTTTGAAAGCCTAAAAATGAAAGAAGAAGAAAATATTGGAGAATACCTTCTAATAGTAGATGAAGTTGTAAATGCTATTAGAGGCCTTGGAGGAGAATTAAAAGAAAGAGAAGTAGTTGACAAGGTACTAAGAACATTGCCAATTAAGTATGATTCAAAGGTGTCTATTATAGAATAATGAGATGACCTTGATTCCTTAACAATAGATGAATTACATTGGATCTTCACTGCATATGAGACGAGAATGGGACATACTAATTCTTCAAGTAAAGAGGTAGCATTTAAGGCCATAAATGAATCAAAGAAGTCTGAAGCCCCCTCCAAAAACCATTCAGAGATTTCAGATGATGAAGAAGCCCTCTTAATTAAAAAACTTGAGAGAGGTACTGTAATATACCCCTAAAGTGTTTTAGATGTGGAAGAATTGAAATTTTTTCTTCTAAATGTCCTTACCCTAAACAAGATGATAGTGAAGAGAAAGAATCCTCAAGGAAGTTCAAAAAGGGTAAAATGGAAAACAAATATAAGTACTATGAGAAACAGAAAAATATTTACACTATGGAAGATAGTGAAGATGAAGGTAAATGTGGAGATGAAGAAACATGAATTCTATTCATGGGAGTAGCTACTCAAGCTCAGAATGGTGAATCAGATGAGGAAGGTGAAGTAGACTTAAAAGCTGAACTCATTAGTGCTCTTGAAGAACATGAAAAATGCAGGAGAAAGAACAAAAAGTCAAACCATGTGATTGACGAGTTGGGAACTCAAATTGTAGAGGCCAAAAGGATTGAAGAGGACCTAAATTTTCAGCTCAAAAGAAGACACAGGAATATGAAAATCTTGAAGAAGAGATCACGCAGCTTAAGAAAAATCTTGATGAAGAAGCTATGAAATCAAAATTTGAGGGAAGCTCAAAGACCTTAGATGATTTCCTAAATACCCGAAGACCTTCAAATGATAAATATGGACTAGGATACAGCCCAAACTATTTTCATTCACAAACCAAAGTGGAAATAAGAAAAGCTATGTTGCTTCACTAAAGAGTCCAGTTAAGAAGGAAGAAAGCAAGAAATCTATTCCAAACTCTCATGACAAAAATAGGATTAATGTGATTCCTAAGAAACCAATGGCAAACATATATCAGTAGATCTTCCTTGGTCATTGTTACTCTTGTAATAACTTTGTTCATAAATCCATAAATTACAGAGACTATAGAAATTTTAGTGAATACAAGAAGAATTCATCTAGGGACAAACAAAAAGAAAGGAATCATAACCATTTTACACTTATTCAAAGATATGACTTAGAGTGTTACAAATGTAATAACCATGGACATATGGCAAGAGATTGTAAACTAATGACTCCTACAAGGAAGACTGTTGCAAGTAAGTTTCAAGAGACAAAAAAAAACAAGTATTGGAGGGAAAGGGAAGAAAAGGAAAGATTCATGATTGCCATATGTGTGATATAGAAACAAAATCTATGGCACTTGGATAGTTGGTGTTCAAAACACATGACAGGTGACGTAAACAAGTTCATAAAACTAAAAGATAGTCAGGGTAAAGTAAATTTTCAAAGACAATATGTATTCCAATATTATTGGAAAAGGCACAGTTATTGTCAAGAGAAGCATCAAAGAAGAAAATGTATTACTAGTAGGAAACCTCAATCCTAATCTCCTCAGTGTAAGTAACAAATGTGACCAAGGGTAGATGTGTATTTTTTACTCTGAAATATAAATTAGGAAAAAGGACTTGGGAATAATTGTTGGCATTGTTGTAAGAAATTCAAACAATGTATACATCCTAGAAAATGAAAATCAATGTCACTTGAGTATGGTTGACGAAAGTTGGTTATGGAACAGAAGGATGGGACAGTTAAAATTTGATAATGTTGTCAAGGTAAGTAAGAAAGAAGCCATGAAAGACTTGCCTAAAATTGTGAAACCTCTAAACTCAATTTGTAGACATTGTCAACATGTGAAGCAAACTAAAGCCAGTTTCAAAAAAAAAGAACATATGACCTCACATCCTCTGGAAATAGTTCACACTGATCTTTGTGGACCAACAAGGGCTAAAATTCTGCAAGGAAAATACTATTTTATGCTACTCATTGATGACTACTGAAGGATGACTTGGGTAACATTTCTCAAAGAAAAAACAAAAGCTTTCAAAAAGTTCAAAATATTTAAAGCAATGGTTGAAAATGAGAATATTCGGAAAATCAAATGTCTTAGATCAGATAATGGGGAATAGTTAATCTCAAACGAGTTCAATGAGTTTTGTGAGATACATGGGATCAAAAGACAATTTTCAGCTGCAAAGAATCCTCAGCAAAATGTTGTTGTTGAAAGGAAAAATAGAACAATCCAAGAAGCTGCCAGAACAATGCTTAATGAAGCAAAGTTGTCATATGCATTTTGGAGAGAAGTAGTATAACCAACTGTCTATATACTTAATAGAGGACAAATCAGAGTGAATAAGGACAAGACTCCTTATAAAATATGGTATCGAATACTAGCCTCGGTCAAGCATTTCAGCGTATTTGGCAGCAATTGCTACATTAGAAGAAACGAGGATGATCTTGGAAAGTTTGATTCTAGGGCAAATGAAGGAATATTTTTAGGAAATTTGTAACACCCCAAAAATTCACAAAAAAAATAAAATTATTTGTGACATTTGATGTTTAAGTCATAACCTAAAAATGCAAGTTTAACAACTACCACGAGTTTATTTCATAGATAGATTACATGATAGGACATTAAGAGAAACTTAGGAGTTAATATTCTTGACTGACTGTAACTAAAATATTTCAGAATGACTTACTATCTTATAAAATAGCTGCTACTAACAACATTCAATCTATGTTGATTTTCCAGTCTTGAAAGTTAATTAGTTATAACTTATTAAATTTAGATCAATTGTTTAATTTACAGTAAGTGTATGATTCTGATAGTTGTTTTCTTGTCCCATTGAAGGGGCTTGAGGGTTTCCTGAGGCTTACTTAGCTTTCTCAATCTAACGCGGATTCGATACTTGTACATGATTTACATGTATAAACTTACTTTCATGTTTACGATGTAAAACAATTAAGGCCGGAAGACTGAACAAGTAAGTTAGGAAATATTTCTCAACTCTGTTTGTGGTCTGAATAATTGCAGTGTAAGAAATTCCTAGGCCTATAGCCAAGATTATTCTTTCTAAGTAGCAAATTTAAGTTGATAGTATGATTATTTGCTCTAAACAATAATTATAAGCTTCGATGGTATATACTTTATAACCATGTTTTTAGTTTCTTTTAATGTTAGAAACTTGAAAACTTTCCATTTGTTTGTGACTATGATCAAATAAATCCTAGAACTCCCTAAAACCCTCGAATTATATTTTTTTTATTTAGTAGTTTGATACTAACTACAATGAAAACAAACCTAACCTAGGAATATAACCAAAATCATAAAATAATAACTAGACTTAGCTAGAACTTGACAGTGCATAAATATATCCAAATGATAGTCTAACACCAAGCTTTAACATGCCAAATGATTTGTAAAAAAATTTAACCAAAATAATGGTATTACTTATAAATCATGCACGGTTGGCAATATTTAAATGATTCATACATATCCAATATAATCTAGCTAACTCCACCATGCATAAAAAGGGATGGTTTAAGAGGTTAACATAATATATATATGACACTAAAACCTAATTAAACCCTAACATGCATCCAAAGGAATGTTTAATATTAAGCAATTATTTAGATAAAAGTAAAGGCATATAAACTAAATCCTAGTTACATCACCATTGAGAATATTAAACATTGATTAAAGTTTTAACAACGTGAATTGTGTTATTACAAAATAGGCGGGGTTAAAGAGAAGTTTCCAAACTATATCAAGCAATAATGTATTTCAAACTTACTCGAAACTATGTGGAGGTTGCTCGTTTAATGAAGGGTTTGGAATTAAACCCTAAGCTCTTAAAGTTTTCCCTTAAAATGCTCAGCTTCTTTTATTGTTTATAGTTGGAAGGGGAAAGCGATTGACGGGCCTCAGCCTTCTCAAGTTTCCTGCAACGCTTGTCATTTTTTGACTTGGCCATGAAAAGTTGTGATTTGGTTCCTTCAGTTCGTCGCCATTATCGTGGTCTTTAGGATCATTGTTTAAAACAGTGCTTACTCTTGTTGCCGTGGCGTTAGCAGGTCGGAGCTTAGGTTCTTTGTCATTACTATTCTCTTGAGCTCAACGTTGCAATCTAGTAAGTCGAATTGGAAATCCTCTAGCATTTATATTTATTTTAATATTTAACTAAGCTAAAATTCTAACAATATTTAATGTTTGTTGTACTGGTGGTAGGTGAAGACATACAGTCAAAGGATGAGGGCATTTTTCAAGAAGCTGCAGGATATGAGCATAAAAAGAGTTTCGGGTAAGCCTCACATCTAACCCTGAGGTGCCTTCCATCATTGGGTGTATTCACGGTGATGTTGATGGTGCTAAGGGATATTTTTCTGTGGTGTTCATCTTGTTGTATGAGATGATAGTTTGTTGTAGTTAAGGATGGAGGTCGTAAGGCCGTTTACTATTTATAACCCTTGGGGTTTTGTAAAAGAGCTACAACTCATGTAACAAGATAATAGGGAAATAATATTACTTTAATTATTTGTTTGAAAGATTGGGGAGGCAAGTGTGGGGGGGATTCTGCTGAATCCCGGAGGACATGTTGAACATACTTTCGCTTGGGGGCTTGGCACCAGGACCAACAATGAAGTTGAATGGATGGTCCTTATTCAGAGCCTCCACATTCTTCAGGAAAATAAAATTCGCAAGGCCTTGATCATTGGGGATTCTAGGCATGTCATTTATAAATTAATCAATGGATACAATGAGGGAGCCATTAAATGTCGACGACTTTATGAAAAAGCAAAGCTCCTTATGTCCAGCGACTATGAAGCATATCATATCCTCCGTCATAACAATTCGGCAGCTGACATTCTGGCCAATGGGGGAGCTTCTCTCCCGCAAGGGCAGTACCGACAGAATGGAAATCACCCTATTCACAAATCTATCCCTTAACTGGTGGCATTGGAAGCCCCTTTTTCGGGCCTTCAATGCCCAAGTCCTTGGAAAACACAGTCATTGTCCCCCTTCTTTCATCTCCCCCTTCTCATCTGTTCTCCCTTTTTCATCTCTAACCCCCCCCCTCAAGAGGTCTCTTGGCCCCCCCTCTTTTCCTTTCCCCCCCTTCTCTTCCCCTTTACCTTTCAAGCCTTATCCCTCTCGCTCGTCCCCCGCAGCCATTTCCTTTGCCATCTTGTCTTCTTTATGGACCTGTCCTACCCCTTCTGATCCTGCTGCCGCGTGGTTCCCTCGCTGGCTTTTGCCCTTCCCGTCTCCTCTGGTTTTAAAGGCCCATCCTTTCGGGGATTTAATAAACACTCCCTCGCACGCTCCAGTCTTCATTTTGGTTTTCGATATGGCTTCTATGGGACGCATTATGTCCTCTTATTACTCTTCCCCTCTTGGCCCTGGTTCGTTTGACGCTCTGAGTTTTCTCTTGCATGTTATCTCTGGTATAGGAGAATGGCATTTTCATGGTCTTCCGTGGCAGGTCCTTCCCTGTATTCGTTCAGTGGTAAAAGAGAGGGTGGCTCTTGCAGCCTTTTCCCCGTGTTCTTGCTCCTCCCTGTCAGTTTCGACTTCGGTATCATTAGGCAATTGGGACAGCAGTTTGGTAATTGGATGCAGGTGCACTGGGTGGAACAAGGGAGACGTGGGCACTCTGGCATGTGGTGACAGTGGATTTTGTTTGCTTAAAGAGCTTCTGCTACTTCGTGCTTGCTGTCTCAGATCTGTGGCCTCTTCCAGATCTGTTCTCTCCGTTCAGAAGCAGTTGGCTCGTATCACTCTTAGGTCAAAAGCGAGTGAAATGGCTCAGCATGGGGAAAATGCAGGTCTCGTGGATATTAAGAAAAATTTAAGGCTCCTTTACGAGCTGCTTTCTATCAGTATTATGGACAACAGGGAGACGACTCAGGTGGTGAAGAAGATGGAAGATACAGTCAGTTACACATCGCAACAAATCAGTAACCAAGATTCGCGTATTGATGACAATGAGAGTCGTCTTCGTGAAGTCAGGGCCAGGTTGAAAGGATTGCGGAGGATCTTCAAAAACTCATCTCCATGAACCAGAGCAGTCGAGTTCATATAGCCTTTGATGACGTCGTGCTTCCAATGGAGGAGGAATTAGTCTTGCAGCCAAGAGGCAATCCTTAATTTTCTTTTCTGTAGCTATGTTAAATGTATTTCTGTCTTCTATTATGCAAACAGTTTGTAAGGGTTTATACAACCCCAGGCTTTAAGAGTTTTGATCAGAATCATTTTGAAATGTTTTGGGAAAAACAGTGGATGACCTCCTTGTGCTTCTTCTCTGTTAAGCACAGATACTCTGATACTCTGTTTTTGTACTGAATGGCTGTGCACAGCTACTTTTATATAAATTTCCTTTCTGTTTCCGTTAAAAAAAAATTATTTGTTTGAAAGATTACATGGCTTAAAAACTCCACCACTATGGTTGTGTCGTGAATTTGAATATGTTATTGAACTCCGTGTTGTTTTTTTTTAAAGAGTTAATCCATGTGGTGACTATTGGTTTAAATGGAAAATATGTTTATAAAATATTTTATTGCTAAGATATAGAGCTTACGGCTCTTGGGTATATGTGTTTTTATAAGTTTTTTCTCCTTTTGTATATTTGAATGTAGAAATATCTCGTTAAATTAATGATAATTTAAACGATTTATGTTAATTTCCTTTTTGTTTATAAAGGGTAGAGTTTACGTGCCCAATAAGTAAAATGCATTCTTTTTGCAAGTCGTGGAATGAATTTGTTTGTCAAAGAAATTAGATTTTTGTTTATGATAAAAGTTAATTGAGAATTAGCTGCAAAAATGGGTAAAGCTAATGGCAAGATCATTATTACTATGTGTAAATTGCTAAGTAAGGGAGTTAACCTTGGGTTTTGTTTAAAGCAACGTTTTGATATTTATGTTTAAATATTTACTTCTATTTTTTGATATATAAATAGTTGTTTTATTATCTAGCTTATTTGTTTTAAAATAAAAGTTTGAATCTATCTTGATTTCGAATATCTTCTTGAATGGATAAGAAAGTTTTATATTAACACTTTAGGGTTTTCAAAATCAAAACACTTTATATATTATAATAATAGAGTTATTTTGGTCATTAGTGCTTGGTTTACTAATTACTTGTTTTATATACTTATAATACAATAGGTAATAAAATATTAAAATAAATACTAGTTTTCTTTGCTAGTGTAAATAATTTAATTGTATTATAGTAATATTTATTTTATTGTAATATACACAATTTACTATCTATGTATTAACAATTTTACTATAATAGTCTCTCTATAGTATTCTATAGAGGCTTATATATAAAAGTTTAAGTCTTGAAAAAGGAATTATTATGAAAATTTAGAAGTAAAAGCTTCCAAAGTTAAACAGTTACCTGAAACTATTGCTGGAAAAAGGAAATTTAATGAAATCATTTCTAAGTAACTTTTCAATTCAATAATCCATTTTTGAATTAATCCATAATTCACAAACCAAAGCAAAAATACAAAAAGGAATTTATTCATTAATCCATTTTTATTTAATTATAGGTTCATTTATTATGTTAAACAAATACAAGTAATTTCTTAGATAAAATGCAGATTTAAACAGTCTATTCGTAGCTACAAATATCTAAGAATAATAGTAGCACTAGTCATGACTGCTTTCATTTCATTAATTTAATTGCATAAGATAAATAAGATAACATGATAGAACCTGATAACTTGTAGAGGAGCCCGTTCCACCCAACCTCTTCCTGAAGATAGCTCAACTACTTGTCTTAGGACCCCTGAGCCTATCCACTGAACCACCAGAATAAAAGCACTGTGTGAGAAAATGGGATTAATTACCCCTACAGCTCAACAGAAGTACTTAGAAGTAGTACTTTTTTTCCTCAGTAGTAAATAACTCCGATAACAAGTTGCACTAGTTCTGAAATAGTCTTAATCACTCAATCCACTTCTTCTTTTCCCCTCATAGAATCTCTTGTGCACTTCTCTCCACTTCATAAATTTCACAAGGTAATGATTGAACAGTATTCTGCTGAATTCGATGGGTAGATATATGCATGCCTAGGTATTTTGGTAAGCTTTTCACTTAATGAGCCACCTATTGGATTCCACTTTCTTGGGGAACATGACAACAAAATTATGGAAGTTTTCCCCTGCAACAACTAGAAGTGGTTGAGGATGCTTTCATGTGTCAGTTTTCCCTCACCCCAGTCTAGTACACCTAGTGGGTTAGTGGACACTCATTCAACAACCTCCTTAAAGGCTATTTGTCTCATTGTTTATTTATTAAATAATAAAATGTTTAGCATAATTAATTACAGTCATCCTTGACCCCACATGGCCAATAGTCTCAAACTTTACAATAAAAATAAAATATAATGTCTTCTTAAACATAAAATGTCATTAAAATTGGGGTACGTGACATACACCCCCCCTTAAGTCCAACATCATCCTTGATGTTGCTTTATTCATCTTCCTCAGATATGCCCTGGAATAGAATTAGATATGTTGCCCGCATATGACTCTCTAATTCCCAGATTGTTTTTTCTGGACTAAGGTGATTCCATCGCACCTTCACCTACCCAATGGTGCGATTCCAAAGCAGGATCTCCCTCTTGTCGAGGATACAATCTGGTTCCACTAGAAAATCTTCTTCAGGTTCCACCTGCACATCATTCCAACTTATAACATGAGTAGCATCATGTACATATTTTTTTTAAATAGAAATATGAAAAACATTATGAACTTTAAGATTTGGTGGTAAGGCCAATTGGTATGCCACCGGTCCAACTCTGGACAATATTTCGAAAGGCCCACAGTACCTAGGTGCTAGCTTAACACAGCTCCATAACTTTAAAGAACTCTTTTTAGGTTTTACCTTAATGAAAACATGTTCTCCCACCTATAACTCTTTCTGAGTTCCTTTAAGATCCGCCTGACTCTTCTGTTTGTCTTATGCAACCTTCAAATTACCTTGTACCTGCTTCACGGTTAATTCCATCTCCTTTAATAACTTAGGCCCTATATTAACTTGTCAACGGGGTTGCTCCATGAGATGGGAGTATTGCATTTTCTGCCATACAGAATGTCAAATGGGCTGAATTTTGTTAAAGCCTTGTAATGGTTTTTGTATGAAAACTCAAGCAAGTGTAAGTAGTCCACCCATTTACTTGGATGTTCTCTAACGTACATCCTTAGCATATCTTCCAAAATCTGATTTACCTTTTTAGTCTGTCCATCCGTTTGCGGATGAAAATATGTACTCAAATTTAAAGTAGTATTTAAACCTTTAAATAAAGAGTTCCAGAAGTTCCCGTGAATTTAGGGTCCCTATCAGAAATTATAACTTTTGGAATTCCATGTAAACGAAAAATTTGTTTCATAAATATTTCAGCAATATTAGCAGCCTTATGAGTGGTTTTTACTGGTATAAAATGGGCTGCCTTGCTGATTTTGTAAACAGCTACTATTATCGAATCATTCTGGTGTTGATTTCTAGGAAAACCTGTAATGAAATCAATGTTGATTATTTCCCATTTTCAGCTAGGAATTGGTAACGATTGTAATAAAACGGCTGGATGCTGATGTTCATTCTTAACTTTTTGACATTCAAAACATCTAGCAAGACATTCTTCCAACTCATTCTTCATATTTGGCCAAAAATAATATTTCCGTAGCATGGTTATTGTCTTTTGATAGTCAGGATGTCCTGAATAAGGACTCTTATGTATTTCATTCAAAATTAGCAATTTAACTTTACGTACGTTAGGTACATACAATCTATTTTTATAAAGTGTTAACCCTTTTTCATTTAGACTATAGCCTGTACTAAAAATTTCAGTTACATTTTCTGCTACTTTAACTTGCAATTTTCTATAATTTTCATCTAATTTTACTCATTCGAGATGTTCTTCTAAATTTGTTTTGTAAGTATTGATCACTGCCATAAAATTTAACATTCCATTTCTGCTCAAAGCACCAACTACTTTATTTTCTATCCCCTTGATATGTTGGATCTCGAAATCATAATCGCTAAGGAAAGCTAGCCACCTAGATTTCCTTGCATTTAAATTTGGTTGATCCAACAGATACTTTAAACCTTTATTATCTGTCATTAAAGTAAATTTTATCTCGATCAAGTGATGGTGCCACATCTTTAATGCATGTATCATGTCAGCCAATTCTAGATCGTAAGTGGCGTAATTTTTCTCATGAATTTTAAGTTTCTTGGAATCGTATGCTATTATGTGTCCTTCTTGAGTAAAGACCCCACCAAGGCCATCGTTGCATGCATCAGTGCATACAACAAAGTCCTTGTTAGGATCCGTGATTCTTAGAATTGGTGTAGTAGTTAACAATCCCTTTAATTTATTAAAACTCTCTTCACATTTTTTATCCCATACAAACTTCTTTCTTTTCTTCTGAAGAGAAGTTATGGGATTCACAATCCTTGAAAATCCTTCAATGAATCTTCGATAGTACCCGGTGATTCCCATGAATGACCGCACATCAGTCACATCCTTTGGGACCGACCATTCGTTAATTGATTTTATCTTATCTAGATCAACCGAGATCCCATCTTTAGTTATTACGTGACCCACGTATTGTACTCTATCTTCAAAGAAGTCGCATTTACTGAACTTGGCGTAAATCTAGTGTTCCCTTAACACTTGTAAAATGATTTTTAAATGTTCTTCATGCTTTTCTTTAGTCTTAGAATAGATTAAAATATCATCAATGAAAACTAATACAAACATATCTAGATATTTATGTAATACGTTGTTCATTAAACACATGAAGACTGTTGGGGCATTAGTTAACCCAAATGGCATGAAAACAAACTCATAGTGACCATATCGGATCCTAAAATATGTCTTGAAAATATCCTCATCCTTAATCCAGAATTAATGATAACTGGATATTAAGTCAATTTTTGTAAATACTGTTGCTCTGCACATCTGATCAAACAGATCATCTATGCGGGGAAATGAGTATCTGTTTTTAATTTTCATCTTATTAATCTGACGGTAGTTAATGCATCAACGCAAAGTACCGTCCTTCTTTTTAACAAAAATGAATGGTGCTCCCCAAGAAGACACACTTGGTCTTATGTACTTTTTATGTATCAGTTATTTTAATTACAATTTTAGTTCATTAAGCTCTAGGATGTTCTTCCGATAAGGAGCCTTTGAGTTAGGCACCGCACCAAGTACCAGCTCAATAGTAAAATCCAGCTCTCTTTTCGAAGGCAGTCCCGAAATTTCCTCTGGAAACACATCTGAATATCCTCTCGGGATTGGTATATATTCTAATTTTAGTTTCTCTTCTTTATTAATGTGTTCTTCATTAGTTATAGTTACAACAAAATCTTTAATTCCTTTCTGAACAACCCTTTTTAATTGCAAGGCAAAAATCTGTCTGATTGTTGTTTTCCTAGGGATTCCTTTTACTGTGACCATTTCACCTTCGTTATTTAAACAGATAAAAGTTTTATCAAAATAGTTTAACACTACCTAATTGTTGTAAAGGAAAGTGTCCTATGGCTAGGGTTTAAGAGGCCATCAACATACTGGGGTTGAAAGGTGGATGGATAATGTTCAGCAAGCATACATAAGCAAGTTCATAGATAAGAAAGGTCCACACTTGATCAACTGAAGGCTGGTCCAAGATTTCTCTTCAATCCTCTTCTTGCTCCTCTTTCTCCAAGAGACCTGCAAAATGAATCATACTTTCCTCAAACCATTATGACCACATATAAAACAATGATAATCAAATAAACGTGAACTAATGATCTGAATAACATCATCATATGATCATAAACAGAGATTCAATCACACATTGAACAATGATTTGGGAAGAAGAAGGACATCACATCTTTATTAATCTTGAAAACAAGTACAAGTATACCTTCTCTTCAAGTTCGGCACCTCATGAAACCTTGATCTGGTTCTGTTGCTTCTCTTCTCCAAGGAACTCAGCCTCCAAGCTCTGCAACACAAGGAGAATGCTTCTAGGGAAAATATGTGGGAAAGAGAGCTCCAAATCCTCCAACATAACAATGCAAAAATTCAAGTCCCCTCTCATGGACCTCCCTACCTCTATTTGTATGCTTAAGGAAGAGTTAGGTGTGAAGACAAAGTAGTTACAACTGAAGAATTCAGTTGCATAACTACCCAAACTACCCGAAATCAAAAGACGCGTTTTTTGTCATTTTTAAGAGGCATTTGCGGGTTGCATAACTGGACAGTCGCATATACGAAAAGTATACGCGTGTTGCTAGTACAGTAAGTCGTGTATATGAGCAAATTTTTATATCCGCGGGTACGAAAGAGAGCAACTCGCGTATCATTTGCGGGTTTTCCTTAAGGCAAGTCTCAGATAGTCAAAACACTCATTTTTAGGGTATTTCTGGGCATTTGCAAACTTTGGTGTCTTCTAGAAAGTTTTAACTAATAGAAATACCTTTCCAACGGTGTAGATATGACGTTAAATGGAGTTACAAAACGCAATATATGGGTCCTCCAAGATAGGTGTTTTTTCAGTGACATTCAGTGACTTTCATGAAGTGTCATCATGGAAAATGTCAACATGTGACGGAATCATGGGAAAGTGGTCACAAGCAGAGATGTGTCATTTTGAGCTATAAAAGATGCCCCCTAATTTGTGAGGTTACAGGGGAAGACGATAGCCGAAATACATTATAAAGGAAACAACTTAGTATGGAGAGAGCAGAGAATCCAAGATCAAAAGGCTCAAACAAAGGTACCTGAGAGGGAGATAAATGTCAGAAAAACTGATCTCTAGGACATACAAATCCATATACAAAACATCACCACAAAGATACAGGAAGATCCAACATATGTATAACTGATGAAACTATCATGGTCGCTTAATATGCAAAAAGGTGCCATATCAAATCTAAAGGAGTCATGGTCACAAATGAATAAGGTGGATCCATACTCAACAATCGATCATAGCCACAAAAATACAAGGTGGATCTATGTCTCAGCAAAATTTCATATAAAGTATAACAAGGTCTTGCGCAACTTAGGCAATAGCAAAAAATGACAATGCTACTGTCAGCCCAAGGTCTTCAATCCAAACCGCCCAAAAAAGGTACAAATCCTAACCATGCGAATAAAGGAGTTGAAGTCGAACATGGAGGAAACCGTTTGATTACCGGTCAATAAGGAGAACCATTAATAAATGTGAGGGAAACCACCATTAATGAAAATGGTCCCCAAGGTACCTAGTACATTCTAACAAGTGTGATTACAAGGACTTGAAGTCGAACACTTGAAGAATCTATTGAGTAGGAGACATTAAGGTATTCTCACTACCCAATAGCGAGGGAAATGGCCATTGATGACAACAATCCCCAAGGTACTGTCATAAAACTCTAAATCTCATTCCCAGATCAAGATGTGTTGCAGTCGATAGGAAGAGATCCGTTGGAAGGAAGGCATTAAGGCATCCTTCATCATCCGACACGAGGTAAGTCAAAGACTAATTGGATTTGGAATTGGTACTGAATTTCACGACAAGGAAGTTGAAGACATGATGTAATGAACTAATAACAAGGAATGGCCGACACAAAAGGTCAAGGCAACTGCAGAATGGCCGACAAAGGTTTAATCCTTGAATAATGAGCACGACACAAAAGTGACTTAGGAAACTTTTGACACAAAAGGACCAACGAAACAAATCTACAATGTAGGAGACATTAACAGATTCCCCATATAATTGGAAAAAAGAGCAACTGGAGGAGTAAGAAACTCTGAAATTGGGATAAGGTCAAAATACTAGAACCCAACTGTTGATAGACTCAAAACTGGGGCTTTGTTCAAGGAAACAAGACTTGCTGCCATGATGTAAAAAACATGTGAATGAAATTCCGTTCCCCTCTTTCTTGTAAAGGTTTAACGAGTCCAAGAAAGAAAACTCAGGACCATCTTAATTTTTGGCAAGCTCGAAGAAAAGAAAGAAGAATGCTTGATAAAGCACTGATTCGTGGATTTTACGAGGCCGAACTAGCACATGCTCGACGGTGTTTTCATAGTTTAGAGAGTCTGAAAACTCCAAAGAAGACTTCAGGGGGGGTCCTTTTTCATACAATTTAGTCTCCTAAGGCCGAAAAAGTATAAAACATACCAAAGAAGAACTCTCTTAACTTTCGAAGAAGAAAAGGTGCACCTTTTTCGTACTTAGTCAAGAAGGTCCGAAAAAGGTTAAATTACCACCTACCCAACGCTCCTTCAAAAGAAGCATATAGCCTGAGTTTTATGAGTGTGAAGGAAGGCAAGATCACTCGGAAAGATCCATTTGATTATGAGAAATTGGGCTTACAACAATAAACTCGATGCTTTGTTCTTTCGGGTTTAATGAGCATGACAAAGACATAAAGTACACTTGGAATGTTTTTCATGTTTTGGTCCAGAGCACGAAAAAGAGAATGAACATTTTGTTTTTACAATTGTGAGAGGAAATATTTTGTTTTGCAAAAATTAGCACTAAAGTAAATTATTTTACAATAAGTCAACATTAAATATTCATGGTCTTTTAAGAATTTATGTTGATCTAAGTTGGCAACAATTTTTCTTGATGTTTGACATTGTAGAAAAGGTTATGTGTGAAAATGTATTTTTTTAATTGTAGAGGAGGAATGAACATGTTTGGACCATTGAATTTGGATTGGGAGCTACTAATAATAATTTAATTAATACTTATTACCTCTAGTTAAAAAAAGTATTTGTTTTGTCACTTATTTCACAGCAGGATTTTTTTGATTGCTTAAATCAAAGGAGAAAGAAAATAGATCAAGAAACCAAACCTAATTAAATAAATAAGATAACATTTTCCATATATTTATATTGAAATGATATATCATCGTGACTAGTGGTAGAGAAACAAATATAAATCTTAAAGGTTCACACTTCACATTGTATAGTAATTTATGTGATGTGGAGATAAAGTTGTTCTCAACACTACTTCGGTAATAAACATTAAATTTCAACACTTTTCATATGGTACAACACTTTCTAAATGCTACATGGTAACATTACTGAAAAAGACTAATTTCTCAGAAACACAAGAATCATATGTTTCAGGAATTTGAATTTTCCAATATTGAAGTCTATAGATTGCATGCTCTCATGCCCATTTATCTGACCATCTCTCAAAATATATTTATTTTTTTCCTAGTGTTCTTAAATCATTGTATGAATTGCCAAACTCAACTCTTGAACACACATATTAACACATAATAACACATCCATAATCCATATATGCATAAGAAAAAGCACCACATCCTTTTAATTCCACTATTGTTAGTTGAGGAGCTACAATCTCAAGTCTGGTTAGATGAGGACATATTCATTGGTTATGTGAGGAAATACAAAAAGGGGAATAATAGGCTCTCTCTACCTCATCAAATCCATTTAGAAAGACTTTAAATAGGCTTGGGCATGCTAGTCGAAGGCTAGTCACTCCATGACAACCAATAAGGGAGATAATGTGCAATTGACATGTTATGTAAGTTCAAATTTGAGAATATTTCAAAACTAACAAGAATAAGGGTATTGGTCACTCGACAACTGCCACCAACACTAAAACCTCACAAATTAAGTTAGTCAATATTTCACACTCTCTCAAATCAACATCAGCCAAGTGAAGAAATAGTAACATTATGGACTTAGAGGAGAGGGACCAAGATGATGACCAAGATAGTAGTGGGAGAAAAGAAGGGGCATGCCATGTTCCTCAAATCCAACAAACATTTAAAGTATTAAATTATTGAGTTAGGCTTGAAAACACGAAGTTGGGTAACACTTCCATGAGAATTGGGTGCCCAAAGAACATAGCAGACGTTGTTCGGCTGAATAACTATATTTATTTGGCCGAATAATGAATTTATTCGGCCGAATAATTACAATTATTCAGCCAAATAATGAATTCTTTATTCAGCAGAATAACCTTTAACGGTGAACCATTTAATTTGATGGAACGCATAGCCAGACGATAATTTTTACGGTCATTTCAATACTTATTCGGCTGAACAAAGTTTCAGTCGAATAATTGTTTGGCCGAATAATTATTAGGTCGAATAATTGTTCGGTCGAATAATTATTCAGCCGAATAATTATTCTGCATAAAAGGTCAGCTCCGGACCCATTTTCATTGTTTTCACCTACAATCATTTGTCCTCATCCTTCTGTGTTTCTCCCGCCACCCGATTTGTTGGTTGTTGCCCGTCATCCCTGTCAACGTCACTATTCCTCCTGATGTGTACATATGCCATCCTGGCACTCTGCTACTTGTCTAGTTTCTTCTCAGTGTGGAGGTTGCTTCGTGATGATATGTTTGGCATGGATGACAAACACTGTCTAGTTTCCTCTTGGTGTGGAGGTCTGTTGGTGGAGGTCGCTTCGTGATGGTATGTTCGACGTGGTGGTCTGTTCGGCATGGAGGTCTATTCATGGAGGTCACTTCGTGGGGGTGTTTGTGGTCTTTTCTTGGAGGGTTTGTTCATGTTCTAATCTTGTTGTGCCGCCCCTTGTCAGGTAAATGTTTATGCAGTTGATTTTATAATCTGAAACGTTGAATATGTGATTTATCTCTTGTTGTAGTCAAAGGTTTATATTCATTTTTCGTTGTAGTATTGCAGAGAAAAAGTTTGCATATATTAATTAGTAGTGTATAATTCTTATAATTTTAATTTTAGTTAATACGTATATGATGAAGGTAGTCATCCATGAACTTTGTCCATGTTAACAGAGTTGATGAAATTTGTCCATTTGGACAGAGTTCAGAAGAATTTAATCAAAAATTGATTAAACCAATTCAAAAATCCATGCCCTTAAGGATGTTATCATCTTTATAAAAGTTTTAAAAATGTATTTTATATGGTAGTCTACCAAATTAACAAGATGAAAATGGAATTAGTTGTCCCCAATGCAATATTATGGAAGCTCTCTAGGCCTCTTGCTGTGATTATTTAATTCGTAACAAAGAAGGTACTATAAAGTGGTTGATTATGAATAGATGCTTTAAACCCGGTCAACAATGGGGAGATAGGTGGACAGAGTTGAACTATGTCCAAATTGATAGAGATGATGAACTCTATCCAAATGTGGATAGATTTGAACAACTCTGTCCATTTGGACAAAGTTGATCAACACTCAGATGGACAGTTCATGAACTCTGTCCAGATTGATAGAGTTGATGAACTCTGTTCAACTGGATAGAGTTGATGAACTCTGGCCATTTGGACAGAGTTCATCAACTCTGTCCACATGTGGACAGAGTTCATCAACTCTTTCCCTGATAACTTTACTTAGAAAAACGTATTTTAGTATGTTTAATATAAATCATAAAAAAAGACATTATTACACATAAAACATAAAAAAATTGATTACTGATCTATTTGATTCCTATGTATTTTTAATCTAAATCATAAAAGAAACATATAACTTGTATAATGCTTATTATTTACAGTTTATTCTTACTATTATATTAAGATATTGTGCATTTTTTTTAATTTTGATGTAAGTTCATAGGTATAATAAGGAATATATTTGTATTAATTTTGTCCATGGACAAAGTTCATGAATGAATACTTTGTCCATGGATAGAGTTGATGAACTTTGTCCATGCAGAGTTCATCAACTCTGTCCATGTAGAGTTCATCAACGCTGTCCATGGAGAGTTCATCAACTCTGACTTTGATCAGTTTACTTAGCATAAGGGATATTTTTATAATTTTATGGAATAATTAAAATATTTGTAGTTGACATAAAGAAATGTAGCTTTAATTTCATATTTGATGATATTGGTTCCATCAATTTTAAAAATCTAAAATACATCAAAAACAGAGAGATTGCTACATTAATTTCTCATACATCCAACAATAGTGTAGCTATTTTCATTTTAAGAACTATTAGATAATATTAGGGACATTTATGTCTTTATTAAAAACGTAGTTTTAAAAATCTAAAACACATAAAAAACACAGAGCTTGCTACATTAATTTCTCATACATCCAACAATAGTGTAGCTATTTTAATTTTATGAAATATTAGATAATATAAGGGACATCTATGTAATAAAAACTTAGTTTTTATAGTATCTAGTTCTCTGAAGTTGCGGCATTAACATGCATAATTTGAATATGTTATGAGTTGATATATTAGATAATATTAAGAACATATAGCTCTTTATTAAAAAGTTAGCTCTTTAGTGGCTAGGTCTTTGAAGATGATGAATTAACATGTAGAATTTGAATATGATATGAGTTGATTTGTGTAATCTTGTAGATATCATATCAAATGGAAATAGATAATAAATTAGCTACAATCATTTAAAAAACTATTAGATAATATTAGGGATATCTAGGTCCTTATTGAAATCTTAGTTTTTATAGTAGCTAGGTCTTTGAAGTTGATTAATTAACATGTAGAAATTGATATTTCTGTAAACTTGTAGATATCATATCCAATGGAAAGAGAGCAGCCTTTGAGAGAAAAACGTAGGAGGTCATCACATTTTTTGGGAGTTGGTGTCTGAAATGAAAATCAAATATTATCGACTTCACCTCGAAATTCAAGCTTATTGTATAGTTCACATTCATCTGATCATCAACGCGGCGATAGTGGTAGAGATGATTCCCCCTTATCATCTATGGTCGTAGTGTCATTGATATAAAGAGGGGTCATTTATCTTTATTTGTAGATATGGGTCGTAGAGTATTTAGAGTTATAGATATGATTGAATCAAATCTATGACTCCAATTACTCCACGATTGATATCTACACACCTACACATAAAATTTAGAGGAAGTAAAATTAGTAATCTTTTTACTTGTTTCTTCTTCAAGGTATGTACTATTACCCAAATTGTTCTCTAATATATAAGTTTAAATAGTTTAAATAATTTTTTACATTTGTAAATTACATTTATAAATGTTGAAGCTTGGGTCTCTTCAATCTTTTGAGGCAAAGGGAAGACTCCATTGGAGGATAGTGGTGAAATTGTAAGTTTAATATTTTATTTTTTTGAATTTAGTTTAAAATAGTTTAAATAGTTTGTAAGATTTATAAACTGTTTTTATACATGTTGTAGCTTAGGTCTCCTCCACATTTTAGAGGAAAATGGAAGAATCCATTGAATGATAGAGAATTTGAGGTAATTTTGTTAATAATTGTATTGTTCTTCTATATATTAGTTTAATGTTTTAATTTTTTTATTTTAGTTTAAAATTGTTTAAATAATTTATGATATTAATAATCTATTTTTATACATGTTTCAGATTGTTATGAGTCCGAGGGAAGACCCTAGTGGAGGATAGTGATGGACTTCTTTGATTCAGAAATCAAGGAGCTTAATTTTAGGATTATACACATGTTCATGATTGCTTCTTTGGATTATATACATGTACATTGAATTCACATGATCATGACTGTTTTTTGTATTATATACATGTACATTGAACTCACATGTTCATGATTGTTTTTTTGGATTATATACATACATACATTGATCTTAGATATTGTTTTTTTGGATTATATACATGTATATGTAAAGGTTAGGAATGTTAGGAAGTTTTGATAGGTGCAATCCAATTTGTTAAGAATGAATATATGAGGAATGTTAATGTTAAGAATGAATATGGGGAATGTTAACATTAAGAATGAAAGCAATCCAATTTGTTAAGAACGAATATATGAGGAATGTTAATGTTAAGAATGAACATGGGGAATGGGTGAATCCACGGACCTGGGTAACACTTTTTGGCAAGCGGATTTCGGCAAATGCAAAAAAACGCACCTCGGTCGAGGGCTTGTTAAGCCCTCGACCGAGGTATTAATTTCTCGACCGAGGTTCTAACAAGCCCTCGACCGAGGTATTAAGTCGGTCGAGGTATTAACTCGACCGAGGTATTCATTCACATAATTGAAACATAACATTATTGAAATTGTCATTTCTTTTCTTATTTAATGATTTGGTTCATAGAATTTTATTAGAAACATGATATATTTCTCTCTAACTCTTGCAAGGCACCATCAATGTTAAATTCAACCCCTCATGAGCAACTGTCCATATTTTTTTTATCAACTATGACTCATCATTGTCATTGATTGAATTTCCCTTTGAAAGCCATAAAAATAATATGCAAAAACTCTTATTATGGTCTAGGGATCATATCATCAAGCATATCTTTCTTGATTTTTCTTTAACTATTTACATGAAAATGCTTTTAATTTCCTTTCAAATTTGATCATTCAATCACTATTTTTCATAAATTTCTTATAATTCTTGACTTTTAAATAAAAATGAAATACTTGATTCAAAACAATTATTTAAAACCTTAGTTTTAAGGAACATTCTCCATTTCAAAAAACGTTTCTATTATATCTTCCATTAGCATAGCCTACCCATTGCTTGAGATTTTGTAAAGCCTCTTCTTCATATTTTAGACTTTACCTACAAAAAGTATTGTGAATATACAAATTAATTTGGAATTTTAATGACCACTTCAAGGAATCTTGTCTAGATTCCTAAAAATATATATGAAAACGCTCAATTTTAAAAGAGGTTATTGTGTAGATTTGTAGATATGGGTAGAGGAGTCATAGGAGTCATAGATTTGATCAATCATATCTATGGCTCCTATGACTCCAAGACCAATTTCTACAAATAAACATAAATGACCCTTCTTTTCATTTCAGACATCAACTCTCAAAAATTGTAATGACCACCTACGTGTTTGTCTTTAAATAGATATTACATGACTAGGACCTCGACCGAGCTAATACCTCGGTCGAGGTTCATACCTCGGTCGAGGGCTTAAAAAGACAGACTTAGCCCACATTCAAGCAAATGGAAAATTTCCTGTGCCTTGCAGAGGTGTAAACCCTGCCATTTCTAGTACATAACTGAGTGGAGTTGATACCAATAAATTCACCAACAAATATTCTATCCATTGAGGTATCATACACGCATTTTGGCATTCATATGATATTTATTTTTTAATTACTTCTAAAACTTATAATGAGAAAACCACACTGCAACTTCGAAGCAGCTCAAAGAAAAATCCGTAGAGTTAAAAATACACAGCCAAAAAATTCTTAAAAATGCACACATCACATATCGACGTGTTCTTTTCAAAAGGGTATCTTTGGTTTTTCAATTTTTGAAAAAATAGAAAAAATTCCTTTACGTGGACAAATATGTGTTTAAAACGATGCTGAAATCGAATGTGGTCACTTTCGAAAAATAATAAATAATTGTATAATGCGAAAAAAATTAACAAAAAAATATGCACATCACACTTAATTTTATGTAGATCATGCTCATATATTTATTTTTTTCAAATTATTAATGCAAGTTTGAATTACTCTACGTGGACACGAGCCACTTATTAGCTTCTTCAAATTTTTAAGGTCACACAGTTCATTAAATGCAAAAATTCACACATTAAATGACATCGGAATATTTTTAAAAAAATATCACTATGAAGCCAACATAATATTCTACAATTTGTTTTTTTACTGCAAGTCAAAATTCACATGGCATATATGTGTTTTGAGGGCTTCTATCTAGCACATGAGTAAAAAATCAGGTTTTCATCGCCAAATTTGGCCAAAAAGGGTTACCCATCTTCATGGAATCACCCGAATGTTAGGAGTGAATGTGGGAATGGGGAATGTTAATGTTAGAAATGAATGTTAGGAAATGTTAGTAATGTTAGGAAGTTTTGATAGGTGCAAATATATGAATGTTGAGAATTTTAGAAATGTTAGGAAGTTTTGATAGGTGCAATCTAATGTTAAGAATCAATGTGGGGAATGTTAGGAATCAATGTCTAGGGAATGTTAGGAAGTTTTGATGGGTGCAAATATACATGAATGTTAGGAATGAATGTTCGAAAAGGAACTAGGAAGTTTTGATAGGTGCAAATTTACATGAATGTTAGGAATAAATGTTAGGAAAGGAACTAGGAAGTGTTGATAGGTGCAAATATATGAATGTTAGGAAATGTTAGGAAGTTTAGATAGGTGCAATTATATGAGGGTATGTATTAGTAAATCTATGTATGTTTGTATATGTAAAATATTTTTAGTGTTGAAAAGTTGAGAATTTTAGGAATGTTAGGAATGTTAGGAAGTTTTGATAGATGCAATCTAATGTTAAGAATCAATGTGGGGAATATTAGGAATCAATGTGGGGAATGTTAGAAATGAAAGTTAGGAAAGTTTAGTAATGTTAGGAAGTTTTGATAGGCGTAAATATATGAATGCATGAATGAATGTTAGGAAAATTTAGGAATGTTAGGAATTTTTGATAGGAATATTTTTTATTACTAAAGTAAAATTATCAACTTGATTCTGAATTCTAATAAATTATAGATCAATACATAAATTTTCTATGGTAACATTAGCAACTTGATTTTGAATTCTAATATTTTTTTATTACTAAGGTAATATTAGCAACTTGATTCTAAATTTTAATAAATTAAAGTTCAATGACTTCTAAGATAACATTAAAATGACTTCTAATATGGTAACATACTAAATGACTAAGTACACAATTATTCTGAATTCTAAAACATCAATCCATATTTGAGCATGATAGCCAATCTTAACATAAAATGAGAAATTATATAGTTAAAAACATCGCAATGGAATGTTGTCCTCAACTATCCGTTCATGGTCATATTTGGACAGTTTCCATTTTTATTTTTATTTTTCGATGGAACTTGTACCAATTTTATTCGAGATGCACATACTAAATGACTATACTGACAACATATAACATCAGGTTTATAATCCTGAAAGTAGACATAATTTTCAGTCATACGGGTCTACTGCAAAAAATAGCCTTTTAAAATGATGGATCCTCTCTCGTATGTAAATACGTTGTCATTGTAATCCTCCAATAACTTCATTTTTCCTTTAGTGCATCGCATCAAATAATATTTTACATTTTCGTTGTTGTCTAAAGGTGCAATCACAATGAAAACATCTTCTGTGCAAATTACAATTGGCGATGGAGTTTTTAAGTGAATTAAATTGACTATATAAACATAAGGTGATGGACAATATTGAACAATCAATATCATCATTACTTTCTGTAACAAGATCTGAAATTCTATCGCCATCAGATGATATTTTTATTTCTTCTGATTCTAATTCTTCTATGCTTGCTAGTGGCATTTTCCATTCTGGATTAATCTTTGTGTGTTTCCAATTTTTTACGTAGTTGTTCGTTATGTTTTCACAAACTTTTGTATATTCAACATTTTCAGTGCAAATATGAGAGAAACACGTTTGATTTCTACTGTCAAATGCAAACATGTTTTGGAAGGATTTTGTTTGAATAGAGTGAAGTTCTCTAGTCCCATGTATGGTGCTAGCCTCATATGGTATTGATCTATCTATATCTTGGACCCCAAAAAGCCAAAAAAACCTACACAATAAATGATAAATCACAAATGACAACTTTTAATGTTAGTGTACAAATACTTCAATGTTAGTACATACATTTTTTAAAATTGACAAATAATATAAATTAAAAAAAATAATGTACATACCTACGCACATATTTTGATTGTTGACTACAGTCATGGCTTACATTTGATTTACACCATTGGACAACCTCTGCAGCTAAATGGAATCATATAGAAGAATAGTTCATTTTCCATATTCGAAGTGCTCTTTTTACGCATGCTCTTGCACCATCATGTTCACCTTTTCCATGTCTAGTTTCAAAGAAATTCTAGCGATGTTTAATGTTCATTGCTTTATGAAGTCGACATAACCAAAAAAATGATCGTGAAGATTTAAATTGTCCCGCACATCCATCCGACCATATCCAATGTTCATTGAATTTAACTTTACGACTTTTTAGTGAATCATAGAAAAAAAATTCAATAAAATGTTGAACAAAATGTATATCATGTGTACGACCATCACTGATATAAAAGTGATATTCTTTAATCACATCTCGATTGTCACACATGCTTTCAATGCCATCAACATCTTGTTGAGAATGTCTATATAGAACATGGACAAATATCAAAACTTGGTCAGAATGATAGTATTCACTTTGAATCTCTTTGTGTGCAGCAACTATGTAGTTTTTTGCAAAATAAACCATAGAGAAAACTGTTCCAGCTGGAAAAATTTCACAGGAATGTTTGAATTGAAGGTCTTGCCATCATACTCTATGTGAAAGCTTAGTGTATTTATAAATTTCACTTTCAAATTTCTTGAGAAAATTTGTCACACATATTTTATCTTCTCGTAATTCAATTCTTTTGGAATGTGCATCACTAGAACTTGTAGAAGAAATGTTGTATTCATATCTTCTCCAATCAATGGTTACATTTGAAAGTGACTGATCATTATCGATAGGGTATTTATTGTGGAATAAAACAAGATTTCCACAACCATGACAATGTTTTCCATTGACACATTTCTTATTATAAAATTCTTCAACGTGATTTCTCTCACATAGGGTTTGAGATATGAATTCGCGTACTGTGGGCGGAGGTGGTGAATTCGTCCAAATTTTTTTACCAAATTCAAGAAACGTGTCATAATATAATTGAATTGCACATGATAACGACAACAACATGTGTCACGTATAGGAATAGGTGTAACATACCATGGTTTTTGTTGCACAAATGTAGTGATCGACATATTAATTCCACGATGATCCTCCTTGAATTTATTGAACAATTGTACTTGTATCATTTCCATTATATGTTTTGGACGGATTTTATATACATTTCATGATACTCTTTGGCATATCCCATCCCTTGAATTTGGTGAAACTCGAGCATGTTCCAAACAATATTTATGTACAATATCTTTAACACCTTCTCCCATTCCATCTTTGTAAGGTTGTCTACAAATAATTTCCCAACAAGCAAGTTCATCATTTTCATCTATTTGCATTCTGAATTTGCCATGTTTGTATAATTTCTTTCTTGAGGTTCCAATTGCTTGTGCTAGTTGTGTTGTCAAACGTTTTTGTCTATTTATATAACAAACAATCGATGTATCTATTTTCAAAAACTGACATGTGTCATTTAGAAAAATAATTATAAATAAATAAAACATAGTTTTTAAGGAAAAAATTACATATTCAAAATCATAAGATAGTACTCTACAATATCCTAGATTTTCATTAAAAAATATTGTGTATGTCATAGCAAAACATGCCATCTAAACTGAGCATATTGATAGAGTTCTAAAAGACAAGCAATAGCCCTGG
>LPNX011155068.1:42503-87503 GCA_001517045.1 Pseudotsuga menziesii | reverse complement strand
AAAAATGTTGGGTTGCATGCTGTGGGCCAGGTTTATTGTATGAAAAGATATAATTCGTCTAGACCCGCACACAGAGAACTGTTCAACGTGCAATTTAATCATTACTTACATAATTCCATAGTTTTGTAAAGGTTTGGGTGGATTTCAGTGGGGAATGTACGTAATAGAGGTCGAAAGTCAGCAAGGAAGGTGCTTACACTGAAAGAAGCAGAAAATAAAAAATAAAAAAGAGGGAATATTCAAGAAATCATCGGCATTCATTACATGAGCAAATAGTTCTCATTCCCCCTCAATAGATACCTGATGTAGAGGCTGAGGAATATAATGCAACATTAAAGGAAGCTGGTTATATGGAAGTTGATATTATTGATCTATTAGTAAATGGACAATCTTGTGAAGAGTTCAAAAATTATGTTACTCCCGATGCAAATGTGACTCAACAACAACCATGGTTGGTGGTTCCATCTCCTAATCGAAGTTGTCAGCCTGTAGTAGATGTAAACGTCACTCCAACATTTCGAACGACAACAAATTTTGCATCAAAATGAAAGAGAACTCCTAAATGAATACAAGTGGACAAGAGCGGATTGACTTCCATGGAAGGTAAGGTGGCTAAACGCACTATCCTTCGTCATTGTTCTCAAATAATGAAACAATATTTTGATAGCAAATCCAAAGTCGGTAAATGCCAATTGTTTTTAGCTTTGCTTAAATCTAAAAATATGGCAACTATTAGAAGAAATTTAAGCATAACAACAATGAAGAATATCAAATCAAGTAATCACATTGTTAAATCTCTTGCTGCTGCATTCACATCGATTGGTAAAAAAACTCGTTCACAAGACTGTAATGTGGCTTGTCATGTATTGGCTGAATCAATTGTATGTAGATCCACAATACAACATCGTTTACTTAAATGCACATCACAAATTGTGCCTTTACATCCAAAGACACTTAAAAAATATTTAGTAAGAAGAGACAACCTTGATGTAGAGGGACAAATGGGAACATTATGGGCATTTAGCAGTAGGTTGCCCCTCAAAGACATGAAGTTAATCAAAGCAGTGAAGGGCCTAGTGCGAACGTTTTGGCATGATAACACTAGGCCTTCTTCTAACACGAAGGATATGTTAAAACATTGTAGGGTTTCTAGAAACAATGAACCTCATGTTAAACATTATCTTGACATGACACAAACTCAACTGTTTGAGATGTTTAAAGATGCCCATGTAGAGCTAAGGCTCGGGAAAATATCTTTTGAAAAATGCAAGCCTTGGTATGTTAGAATCAATACCATCCCGAACACTTGTTGTTGTAGATACCACATAGAGTTTGACCTATATTACCATATATTTGCACATATACGTCAATTTTTACATCTTAACCATGTGCAGGAATGCTCAAGTACAGTACCACCAATGTCATCCAGAGATTTCATCCATAGCATAATGTGTTCAAGGAAAGATGGGAAGACACATTACTTAAATGGCAATGTGTATACGGTTCTTGCAACAATTGTGGTGGGCTATCATTATGGTCTGATTGCATCCATGAAATTGAAGATCAAGCATTCGAGAATGCAATTGTCGAGAAGCAGAACTATCAGTATGAGACATATTAGCTACATGATGGGAAAGAAATAAGGAATATTAAATTGGTGACTTCACAAGTAAATTGTTGAATATTGACATACAAGTATTCATGTACACATTTTTTTATGTGGTTTATTGACATATTAATATTCATGTACCAGGTGCGAGTATGTGATTTTATTCCATAGTTTCGTGGAAAGATCCAACAGTACATTCAACATGTCGATATGGCACAGTGGAAAGATGAGCAATTCAGAATATGCCGGGACACCTTCCCTCTCGAAACAATACTATCAGTGGTTGAATTTGCGGAAAATTACACCCTACAAGCACAAAATGAAATTCAAAGTCAATACTATCACTGAGAGTAGGTGAGCATAATGGTGCATATCACGTATCGACATGGGCAAGATAGCAATGAAGAGAAACGTGTGATACTGAAAGAAAGTCACTTATACATAAGTGACGACCGGACCCATGACATCCATTACGTGCAACATTGCTTTAAATTATTCTATGATCATGTGATAGCTATGGATCTACCATTTTATCGTCATTTCATTTGGTCAGATGGTTGTGCTGGACAGTTCAAGTATGCACGTGTATTTGAATGGTTGTGTTTGTTACACATAAAATACAAGGTGCCACACCTATGGAACTACTTTAAAACTGGTCATGGAAAAGGACAGCACAATGGTGCTGGTGCATGCATTAAAACTTCCCTTCGAAGGGAAGAGATGAAGTTTACAGGTGCTCCCCTTCGAGATGTTGCATCTATAGTCGAATGGTGTGCATATGTCATGGGATAACAAGCAACAAGGAAACACTTAGTGCGAAGAATATTCTGGGAGGTGACAAATGTGGACCGATCACAAACACATCGGGTGAACACAGTGCATGGAACTCGACAGTTTCATTCAATTAGAAGCTTAGACAAATCGACCCTACAAATTTGGACAAGATTTAAGGTTTGCTTTTGCAGTTCCTGTAGCATCGGTGAATGGGATGATTGTGAGGATATGGATACCGTTGATACATGGGATCGAGTGACACTTGGAACCAATTTCAATGGGGTTAATGAAATAGACCATTTGGAAGATGAACAAACACATATTTCTATAGAGTATGATCACATATCGGATCTCATACAAGCAGGTACATGAGTAGTACCTAAATAAGAAAATGCATTTATGTATTGTTTACTCGACCTATGTAGAATTTAATTTATGTAGAAATTAGAAATGCAAGACCTTATTTACAAAATGTATTGTTAACTTGACCTATTTCCTTTCACAGGTCAGATATATGCAGTGGTTGCCCCAAAAAATAATGAATGGGGTTCTGAATATTGGTTGGCACGTTGCTTAGAGGGGAAACAAACCATTCTTGAACCTGTTACAGAAGATGAAAATATTGAATTCCCAACCGGCTCGATGGTTAAAAAAGAGGAGTGCTTGACACTTGCAGCACAATAGAAAAGGAAGGGTGGGTATGTATATCAGGATTATAGACCAGGAGCTATTGTATACCACTTCACCAACCTAGTAGTTGGTATAAACATCAAGCTGCATACACTTGGTCACAAAAATAGGTCACATGTACGATACTTTCTACCTCATATAGAGCACGAAAGATTGATGAACACCATCAGCACCAGAGATGATCCGGATGGCCTACTTGTATGAGTGCATTGTTAGGTGTGTTATTTAACCTTTAAAGTGAATTCTGAAGCACAATTTCAATTATTTAGCCTTACTTTATTCCCAATGTAATAAACCCGTGATTGACAGATACCATTCACAGACATAATATTATTCATAGGATACTAGAAACTATAAACATGATCGTACAAACTCAGGTGAGTTATCTATAAATCATGTTTGCACATTTTCATTGGGTTCTCTTTTCATTCTTATGATGTTACTAATGTCTAGAATTTCGTGTGCCTAGTATACAAACACCATCTACGACACATTGGAGGCACCTAGAATCGTGTCTTTAGACACCAACAAATAGAGTTCGGAAAATAACAAGCTCTTGAGCTCTTGAAATTTACATTTCTTGATGTTTTTAGTTTAATATACATTTAATTACATTTCCATGTACAAATCGGAAACCAACTAGAGTCTAGGCTTACATGATCACCAATACTTGCATGCACCAACTAGGCTTTCATGAACACCAATTTGCATGCACCAACTAGGTTTACATGATCACCAATACTTGCATGCACCAACTAGGCTTTCATGAACACAAATTTACATGCACCAACTAGGGTTGACAAGGTATGATATATAACTAGGGTTTAGTGAGCAATTTGCAAGTTAAGAGAGGGAACTAGAAACACATGTCCATGTACAAATCGGAAACCAACTAGGCTTTCATGAACACCACTTTGCATGCTATCACCGGGGTTGACAAATAATGAGATGGATTAGGGCTTAGTGAGCAATTTATAAGTTAAGAGAGGGAACTAGAAACACATGATCACCAATACTTTCATGCACCAACTAGGCTTTCATGAACACCAATTTTCATGCATCAACTAGGGTTGACAAGGTATGAGATGGAACTATGGTTTAGTGAGAAATTTACAAGTTAAGAGAGGGAACTAGAAACACATGATCACCAATACTTGCATGCACCAACTAGGATTTCATGAACACCCATTTGCATGCTATCACTAGGGTTGAAAAATAATGAGATGGAACTAGGGTTTAGTGAGCAATTTACAAGTTAAGAGAGGGAACTAGAAACATATGATCACCAATACTTGCATGCACCAACTAGGCTTTCATGAACACCAATTTGCATGCACCAACTAAGGTTGACAAGGTATGAGATGGAACTAGGGTTTAGTGAGAAATTTACAAGTTAGGAGAGGGAACTAGAAACACATGATCACCAATACTTGCATGCACCAACTAGGCTTTCATGAACACCAATTTGCATGTTATCACTAGGGTTGACAAATAATGAGATGGAACTAGGGTTTAGTGAGCAATTTACAATTTAAGAGAGGGAACTAGAAACACATGTTCACCGATACTTGCATGCACCAACTAGGCTTTAATGAACACCAATTTTCATGCACCAACTAGGGTTGATAGGGTATGAGATGGAACTATGGTTTAGTGAGTAATTTACAAGTTAGGAGAGGGAACTAGAAACACGTGATCACCAATACTTGCATGCACCAACTAGGCTTTCATGAACACCAATTTGCATGCTATCACTAGGGTTGACAAATAATGATATGGAACTAGGCTTTAGTGAGCAATTTCAATGTTAAGAGAGGGAACTAGAAACACATGATCACCAATACTTGCATCCACCAACTAGGCTTTCATGAACACCAATTTGCATGCACCAACTAGGGTTGACAAGGTATGAGATGGAACTAGGGTTTAGAGAGCAATTTGGAAGTTAGGAGAGGGAACTAGAAACACATGATCACCAATACTTGCATGCACCAACTAGGATTTAATGAACACCAATTTGCATGCACAAACTAGGGTTAACAAGATATGAGATGGAACTACGGTTTAGTGAGCAATTTGCAAGCTAGGAGAGGGAACTAGAAACACATTATCACCAATACTTGCATGCACCAACTAGGATTTCATGAACACCAATTTGCATGCATCAACTAGGGTTGAAAAGGCATGAGATGGAACTAGGGTTTAGTGAGCAATTTTAAAGCTAAGAGAGGGAGCTAGAAACACATGATCACTAATACTTGCATGCACCAACTAGGCTTTCATGAACACCAATTTGCATGCAGCAACTGGGGTTGACAAGGTATCAGATGGAACTAGGGTTTCTTGAGCAATTTGCAAGTTAAGAGAGGGAACTAGAAACACATGATCACCAATACTTGCATGTACCAACTAGGCTTTCATGAACACCAATTTGCATGCTATCACTAGGGTTCACAAATAATGAGATGGATTAGGGTTTAGTGAGCAATTTGCAATCTAGGAGAGGGAACTAGAAACACATGATCACCAATACTTACATGCACCAACTAGGCTTTCATGAACACCAAGTTTCATGCACCAACTAGGGTTGACAAGGTATGATATGGAACGAGGGTTTAGTTAGAAATTCGTAAGTTAGGAGAGGGAACTAGAAACACATGATCACCAATACTTGCATGCACCAACTAGGCTTTCATGAAAACCAATTTGCATGCACCAACTAGGCTTTCATGAAAACCAATTTGCATGCACCAACTAGGGTTGACAAGGTATCAGATGGAACTAGGGTTTCATGAGCAATTTACAAGTTAAGAGAGGGAACTAGAAACACATGATCACCAATACTTGCATGCATCAACTAGGCTTTCATGAACACCAATTTGCATGCATCAACTAGGGTTTACAAGGTATGAGATGGAACTAGGGTTTAGTGAGAAATTTGCAAGTTAGGAGAGGGAACTAGAAAAACATGATCACCAATACTTTCATGCACCAACTAGGTTTTCATGAACACCAATTTCCATGCATCAACTAGGGTTGACAAGGTATGAGATGGAACTAGGGTTTCATGAACAATTTGCAAGTTAAGAGAGGGAACTAGAAACAGATGATCACCAATACTTGCATGCACCAACTAGGATTTCATGAACACCAATTTGCATGCTATCACTAGGGTTGAAAAATAATGAGATGGATTAGGATTTAGTGATCAATTTTCAAGTTAGGAGAGGGAACTATAAACACATGATCACCAATACTTGCATGCACCAACTAGGCTTTCATGAACACCAATTTGCATGCACCAACTAGGGTTGACAAGGAGTGAGATGGAACTAGGGTTTAGTGAGAAATTTTCAAGTTAGGAGAGGGAACTAGAAACACATGATCACCAATAATTGCATGCACCAACTAGGCTTTCATGAAAACCAATTTGTATGCACCAACTAGGGTTGACAAGGTATGAAAAGGAACTAGGGTTTCGTGAGAAATTTTCAAGTTAAGAGAGGGAACTAGAAACGCATCATCAGCAATACTTGCATGCACCAAATAGGATTTCATGAACACCAATTTGCATGCACCAACTAGGGTTGACAAGGTATGAGATGGAACTAGGGTTTAGAGAGCAATTTGGAAGTTAGGAGAGGGAACTAGAGACACATGATCACCAATACTTGCATGCACCAACTAGGATTTAATGAACACCAATTTGCATGCACAAAAGAGGGTTAACAAGATATGAGATGGAACTAGGGTTTAGTGAGAAATTTGCAAGTTAGGAGAGGGAACTAGAAACACATTATCACCAATAATTGCATGCATCAACTAGGATTTCATGAACACCAATTTGCATGCATCAACTAGGGTTGACAAGGTATGAGATGGAACTAGGGTTTAGTGAGCAATTTTCAAGCTAAGAGAGGGAGCTAGAAACACATGATCACTAATACTTGCATGCACCAACTAGGCTTTCATGAACACCAATTTGCATGCATCAACTAGGGTTGACAAGGTATGAGATGGAACTAGGGTTTCTTGAGCAATTTGCAAGTTAAGAGAGGGAACTATAAACACATGATCACCAATACTTGCATGTACCAACTAGGATTTCATGAACACCAATTTGCATGCTATCACTAGTGTTGAAAAATAATGAGATGGATTAGGGTTTAGTGAGCAATTTGCAAGTTAGGAGAGGGAACTAGAAACACATGATCACCAATACTTGCATGCACCAACTAGGCTTTCATGAACACCAAGTTCCATGCACCAACTAGGGTTGACAAGGTATGATATGGAACGAGGGTTTAGTTAGCAATTTGCAAGTTAGGAGAGGGAACTAGAAACACATGATCACCAATACTTGCATGCACCAACTAGGCTTTCATGAAAACCAATTTGCATGCACCAACTAGGGTTGAAAAGGTATCACATGGAACTAGGGTTTCATGAGCAATTTATAAGTTAAGAGAGGGAACTAGAAACACATGATCACCAATACTTGCATGCATCAACTAGGCTTTCATGAACACCAATTTTCATGCACCAACTAGGGTTGACAAGGTATGAGATGGAACTAGGGTTTAGTGAGAAATTTGGAAGTTAGGAGACGGAACTAGAAACACATGATCACCAATACTTGCATGCACCAACTAGGTTTTCATGAACACCAATTTCCGTGCATCAACTAGGGTTGAAAAGGTATGAGATGGAACTAGGGTTTCATGAGAAATTTGCAAGTTAAGAGAGGGAACTAGAAACACATGATCACCAATACTTGCATGCACCAACTAGGATTTCATGAACACCAATTTGCATGCTATCACTAGGGTTGACAAATAATGAGATGGATTAGGGTTTAGTGAGCAATTTGCAAGTTAGGAGAGGGAACTAGAAACACATGATCACCAATACTTGCATGCACCAACTAGGCTTTCATGAACACCAATTTGCATGCACCAACTAGGGTTGACAAGGAGTGAGATGGAACTAGGGTTTAGTGAGCAATTTTCAAGTTAGGAGAGGGAACTAGAAACACATGATCACCAATAATTGCATGCACCAACTAGGCTTTCATGAAAACCAATTTGTATGCACCAACTAGGGTTGACAAGGTATGAGATGGAACTAGGGTTTCATGAGAAATTTTCAAGTTAAGAGAGGGAACTAGAAACACATCATCAACAATACTTGCATGCACCAACTAGGCTTTCATGAACACCAATTTGCATGCACCAACTAGGGTTGACAAGGTATGAGATTGAACTAAAGTTTAACGGTGAGCAATTTGCAAGTTAGGAGAGGGAACTAGAAACACATGATCACCAATAATTGCATGCAGCAACTAGATTTTGATGAACACCAATTTCCATGCACCAACTAGGGTTGACAAGGTATGAGATGGAACTAGGGTTTCATGAGCAATTTTTAAGTTAAGAGAGAGAACTAGAAACACATGATCACCAATACTTGCATGCGCCAACTAGGCTTTCATGAACGCCAATTTGCATGCTATCACTAGGGTTGATAAATAATGAGATGGCTTAGGGTTTAGTCAGCAATTTTCAAGTTCAGAGAGGGAACTAGAAACACATGGACATGTACAAATTAGAAACCAACTAGGCTTTCATGAACACCAATTTGCATGCTATCACTAGGGTTGACAAATAATGAGATGGAACTAGGGTTTACTTCAAGTAATTTACAAGTTAAGAGAGGCAACTAGAAACACATGGCCATGTACAAATCATAAACCAACTAGGCCTTCATGAACACCAATTTTCATGCTATCATTAAGGTTGACAAATAATGAGATGGAACTAGGGTTTAGTGAGCAATTTACAAGTTAAGAGAGGGAACTAGAAATTGGAAACCAACTAGGGTTGACAAATAATGAGATGGAACTAGGGTTTAGTGAGCAATTTACAATTTAAGAGAGGGAACTAGAAACACATGGACATGTACAAAATGGAAACCAACTAGGGTTTCATGAACACCAATTTGCATGCTATCACTAGGGTTGACAAGTTATGACATGGAACTATGGTTTAGTGACCTCTTTACAAGTTATGAGATGAAACTAGAAACACATGGATGTATGTACATATTGAAAACCAACTAGGGTTTTTAGGGTATGATGTTAGTTTTGTAGGGTGTTGTAGGGTATGATGTATGTTAGTATGGTATGATGTTAGTATGTTATGTTATGGTATGCTATTGTATGTTAGTATGGTATGATGTTAGTATCATACGGTATTGTAGGTTATGTTATTGTATGTTAGAATGGTATGATGCTAGTATCATAAGGTATTGTAGGGTATGATATGGTATATATTACACTTCCATGCATGACATAGTGTTATGATTGTTAGTGTATGGTATGGTTATGAAGTTAAAAAGTTGATGAGTCATAAATTATTCCTTTATGTATTGGAAATTGATAAGTTAGCACACATGTGAACCACACATATCATTATATCACATAGGTGAACCACACATATCATGTTCCAAGATCAAGTCAACCATATATGTATAAATTTGAACCTTGCTTTATATTATATATGTATAGAAATAATGTTACAAAAATTGTCATGCCACATGGCCATAATACAAAATAGTGGATCAAAAAGTACATTTGTGTGTATATGAAAAAAAGTTACCTCTATGTATCCCCCCTATACATTTATTCTAGTTATCGCCCCTTTTGCTGCCATTGCCAATGTCTTCGGAGAAGTCTAGCTTTATTTTTCGGTTGCTCACTGCTGATCCCCATCGCTGAATAAGAGAGATAGGTCGCATCAGTGGAGACTGCAAAAAAACCAAATTTTGTAAGTTAATTTACCAACCTTTAAAAATTCTATGTACATTTGTTCAAATTCCAAAACCAAAATAACATTTTTACTTACTGTACGTGAGTAAGTAATGCTGGGTCGTGGTGCCTCACTAATAGTGACCCTGATTGGGTGCTCTTCAAGCACCACTTGCTCACTATAAAGCTTCATAAAAATATATATATGCCAATGTCAACAAATATACATGTACCTTGGGGGGGAAGAGGTGGGTCACCGATTTGGGTCTCTTCAAGCACCAAATCAAAGAAAGCAATACACAAACGTACAAATAAATTGATACATAAACATACCTACTAGCTCGTCAAAGGTGGGTCACCGATTTGGTGATCTTCACGCACCGGTGCCTCACTAGGGTCTTGCATAAAGTAACATATATGTCAATTTCAGATAAAATAGTGAATCAGAGACATATATACTACATGGATAGAAAATGATGTTACCAAAGAAAGAGAAACATGCATGTACCTGGATAGGGGGAAGAGGTGGGTTGACAACAACCTCGCTTTGGTTCTCTTCAAGCACCACTGTCTCAATAGGTTCCTGCATAAATTAACATATGTTAAAGCGATACATAAACCTACAAAAATGTACAAAGATAAAGCACCAAATTAGGGAAAGCCATACATAAACGTACAATGAAAGCGATATATAAAATTACATGCTGCCTTGTCAGAGGAGGTGCGTAACCAGTGGATCGATTAACTAGGAACGAGAAAAAAGGACTTCTACTTGTACTAGAGAATAAGCTCACTTTTTGGCCATATTCATCAAACTCATGTTCCTACGTACAAAAGAATAAAGATACAATTAGACAATTTCAAAAAATTAAAAAAGTACATGTTGAATCATTAAAATCACAATTAAAGGAAAGCAATACATAAACATACCTACTAGCTCGTGATAGGTGGGTCATCAATCTGGTGATCTTCAAGCACTGGTTCCTCAATAGAATCCTGCATAAAATAACATATGTCAAATTCAGATAATAAAAATAATCTTGGACATATATACTACATGGACGAAAAATGATGTTTTCAAAGAAAGCGAAACATAAACGTACCTACTGGCTCGTGATAGGCGGGTCATCAATCTAGTGATCTTCAAGCACCGGTGCCTCAATAGAATCCTGCATAAAATAACATGTGTCAAATTCATATAATAAAAAGAATCATTAACATATATACTACATGGATGAAAAATGATGTTTTCAAAGAAAGAGAAACATACATGTACCTAGCAGGGGGGAAGAGGTGGGTTGGCAACAACCTCGCGTTGGTTCTCTTTAAGCACTAATGGCTCAATTGCTCCCTGCATAACGTAACATATGTCAATGTCAAATAATACAAAGAAAACGAGACATATACATGATGGACGAAAAATGATTTTTCCAAAGAAAGCGAAACATAATTAAAAGCATATTTAAAATAATACCTGTGTTTGGGAATCTACCTCCGCATGAGAGGGAATAGGCTGAGATTCAATGTACTCATCCTGATCACCCTGCATAAAACATGTATCAAAATTAGGATGTATTGAATGTTACAATCCCTACTATAAATATGTAAATAAAGTTGTCAATTTAATAAGTATAGTTCTTACCCCTATTGGTGAAGAACCAAACCCATATGCAATATTGACATCCGCATCAATGTTCTCAACATTGATCGGCGGACTATGCGACTCTAGTGTGCCATGGGACACCAACTGTATATTTGTTCACATAATTTGTTAGAAATTAAATATAAATAAATTGCGAAACAATTGAAAATTGTGATATAAAACAAAATATAATATGAAAATAATGAGTTTTACTTACAAATCAAAGTAATCCATCGTCTCGAAAGTCTGAAGCAAGGCCATAGCATATGCCTCCACACAATGTGCAAGGGTGTGGATTAACACAACGTTTTGAATACTCTGCATCTCCTGTGTGATTTGTAGATGGGACGGCCTTAGAAGTGCTAGCCCATTGGTCTACATTATGTTGGACATCAGTCCCATGATGAAGCAATGTATCTGCCAAGTCAAATAATTCTTCCTGTGTATCTTCAACCACAGGACCCGCAGGAGGACATAGCCGAAGGGGTTTTGGTGTGCGTGGAGGGTGTGGCACATGGTTAGGATCTATCCTGGCCCCTTCCCTATCTTGGGGCATCCCATGACCAACACCCTGGAATCCTAAGATATCGAAGTAGTTAACATGTTTCCCTAGGATGAATTCTGCATACAACTTCCTAAGGAAATAAAATGGGATGTCCCTATTCCCATGAGGGTCTTCATCGAAGACCATATACCAACAATCCATCCAATTGGCCTTTATATTTGGTTTAATGCACCAGTCTATGGAAATGTGTGCTTGATTAGTGGGTGGAACCAATCCGGTGTTAGGGTCTTGGAATAATGAAAATAATTGGTCTTTTGTAATTTTAAGGTCTTTGATGTCTTTATAACTCAATCCATCGGAGTGGTATTGCCTCCTGGATTCTCTGTACGAGCTAATGTTGTATAGAGATCCTTGGGCATTGGAAATTGTGTTTTTTATTGTGTCCAATGCATCGGATAAATACTATCTCAAATGATCCCCCCCTCTAATAGATGAGCTAAGGTGCCTCAATGACGCCAAATGTGCAATAATCTGCGAGTTTCAATCTTGTTCCCCCTTCGGGTTTGGGTTTGGGTTCATGTTTGGGTTAGGTTCTAGGTTATTAGAGGGTTGATTTTCCACATTGTCTTGTTAATTTTTGTTATCTTTTAAGATTTAAACAAAAAAATACAAGTTGTTTTACTTAATCATTCTTTGATTTCATTCAATTTTTTTTATTAAATTTGTTTTAAATAATTATAAAAACTATGAAATTAAGAAAAAAAATAAATAATTGAAGACTAACTGAAATGGATAAGAGAATTTACCTGCCATTGGAGCCAATCCACCTCCAACTTGACCTCCAAAAGATAAAACACAAATCACCTCTGCATTTTTTCGCCCACGGGATTTATCGCTCTCCCGATGCTTGACTATGCAAATGATATTTGAGGCCTGCGGCCTCTGTTTTTTTTTTTTAGTTTTCAATATCGCGTATGGCATATGCGATATACAACACTTGCAATATATATCGCATATGCGATATTTAACTTTTACAAAATGTATATTCGATATATCACATATGTGATACTTCCTTACGAACCTTAGCCTTATGTTTGAGATCAGGTTATTCTGAACGTACCATAAATAACGCATATGCATTCTTGATTTGCACTTTGGAAGTGTGTTTTTGATTTCTCAAGTGGCACTAAAAAGTGGAACCAACTTCATGCGAGCGCCCTCTACATGTAGCACTGGTATCTTTCTTTCTAGATTTTCATATTTTTTTTATTACATCACCTATATTTTCTATCACATTATGTTTCAGTTTTGACTCTTTTGCCGTCTTATGAATACCCAGTAATGACATAGCACTTTCTAACTTCTTGGACACTAATAAACATCTCAAAATTTGCGCTTGTCCTGCTATTGAACAATCCTTGAGAATATCATCATAAATTTTTGTAGCATGATATCATGTAACATGTATAGGTAATTTTTCTCCATATTTGTCACAATCAATGTCTTCTAACATTTAATTATTGATGGTGAAAGTACCTATACATCAAGTTAAATTTAATTTAACATATGTCCGAAAATGCAATTCATTATAAAAAATGAATTTTGAAAATACATTATATATACACACTAGGTCCAATTTCTAGATCTTGGTTTTTATCTTCAATATTGACTTCATCAACATTAACATGTAAATCACTATTTACATCTTCAACAATGGTCTCTTCAACTTCCATTTGTTCTTCTTGTACCCTATTTTCAATTTCCATTTCATTAACATTGTCATGTAAATCTGTTCTTATATCTTCAATTCTTTCTTTCGTTTATGCAACCATTGCTCTTTTTGCTGTATTTCTAAGTTTTTTTTCCCCCTATTAGCATCGTCATCATGTTTACGATCACTTTTTTTTTTACGGTTTCTTTTATTGCCCGTGATTGCTTAATATCATTTTGAAAAACCCTTGGGAAAAAATAAGAACACCTTGTAAAGAAATCTTCTTTGTAAAACAATTGGAAGAAAAAAAACTCTTTGAAAAAAAACCTTATTTGAAAAAACAACTTATATAAATATTTTGGAAGAAAAAACTCATTTGCAAAAAAACTTTTTGGAAAAACCCATTGCAAAGAACCTACTTTGCAAAAATATCTTGGAAAAAAACTCTATGAAAAAACTTCTTGCAAAGAAATAACTTCTTTTCAAAAATACTTTAGAACACAAAATCTTTCGCAAAAGTGCCTTGGGAAAAAACTCTTTGAATGTACCCCCTGAAAATAAATAAGAGGAAAAATACCTTGTAAAAAAATCCTTTGGCAAAATAAATCTCCTCTGAAAACCCCTTCGAAAATATTTTTACCTATACGAAATGAAGAGGTGAGAAAATAATGAGGCTCTTTCGTTTTACTTATACGAAATGAAGAGATGTGAAAATAATGAGGCTCTTTCGTTTTACTTATATGAAATGAAGAGGTGAGAAAATAATGAGGCTCTTTCATTTTACTTATATGATTTTTTTTCCGGCCGACGAATTTTTTTTTGCTCTTAGTTTTTTGATTGAACAACCTTGCTTGTAATGTCTTCGTTACGGAAAAACATTGTTCGGCCGAATAATTGTTCGGCGGAATAAGCTCTGAGACCTGTAACCTGCATAGTTTTCAGGTTTCTACATTTTCAGAAGGTAAAATGGATTCCTTACACTACAAATCGACTGTCGGACTTGATACCTTTAGTTTCGTCATTAAATCTACTTTCCGTAGGTATACATTTTGTTGTGTATAGGTGAGATCCGATATTTTTTTTTTTTTTGTTTCTTAACATGTGTCGAGTTTAGTTTCATCTCTTTCAAAATGCAACGAAATGAAAAATATATAACTTTAAAAATACACCACCAAAAAAATTGAAACAAATATGGTGTGCTTAATTGGAGTGTCTACTTCAAAATGGTATTCATAGATTTTTAAGTTTTATAGTCAATTGAGAGAAAAGTGGTGCAACTAAAAACATGTTTAAAACCGAGAAGGTTTTCCCATTGATCGAATTCAAAAAAATATTATAATTAGTATCTAAATCATTCGGTTACAAATTTATAGTCATCGCAATAGTATATTGTGTGTATATTGTCATAGCATATTAGTTTTTTGCAAAACACAAGTTTAACAATGATTTTACGGGCGCAACCAAACATGACTATTTTTTAGTCCTTTGATTTCATAAGGACATACTATCAAACATTTGCCAAAATGACATATCAAATCTTAATAAAAAAATTGAAAAAGGTATGAATAGAAAGCTAACATAATTCTCTAAAAGTTTTGTTCTTACTTAAAAGTGAAATTCTAAAGAAAAATATCACTTTCATTCGCCCAAAGTTGAAAAACATTAAAAAATCAAATTTATTTTCTCATAAGACCCCCAAAAATAAACACCCATCTTCATGGATTCACCCTTAGATAATGGTACTCATTTAAAAATTTTGTTTACAAACTTTTCTCTCTAACCTTTGAAGTCCAATGCTAATCCCTCAAAGAGTGGTGATGCTTAGTTAAAAGTTCATTTTTCAAAAACTTGTAAAATATGAATAATTGGCCAATGTCGATAATAAATCAAACCTAATTTTTTCTCATGACCAAGACAATAGTGAGAGTATAGAATGGGCATGCCATGTTCCTCGAAGCCAACAAACATTTAAAGTACTAAATTATTAAGTCAGATAATAGTACTCACTCAAAAGTTTTTTTTACAAACTTTGCTCTCTAACATTTAAAGTTCAAAGCTAATCAAATCGAGAGTGGTCATACTCACTAAAAATTTATTTTGCAAAATCTTGTAAAATATAAATAATTGGCCAATACCAATAATAAATCTTTAATCTAAATTTTATTTTGATGTGATACTCTTTACTACTCAAAATCTATACAATAAATAATTATTTAATGTAACATTTTATTTAAAACCATCATTATTACTCTTCATATTAATATAAAATAAAAACACTTCAATTTTATTTATTTACAAATACATACATAAATATTTAACGAACTATTTATATTATATATATTTATAAATACATAAATTATCATTCATAATAATTTTATTTACTTATAAATAAGTACCTAAATATTCAAATCATTATTTATATTATATTTATTTATAATCACGTAAATCACCATTCATAAAAAAATAATTGATTATGATAAATCACATTGAACAACAATTTTATAAGATTCATTTGAACAAATATCCTTTTCATCAAATGGATGCACACGTTTGAGAAAAACCATAATAAGTATATAATAACAATATATAAAAACCATAAACCAAATAGGATGCAAATAAATATATAATAACATCATCTAATAATATAAAACCAAAAGTTAAACAATGGAGATCAAAATAAAAGCTACCAAATAAGTAGAAAACATAGTCGGGTTTTAAACATAATAGTATAATTTGGTTGTATTAAATATAGTTGGGTTTTAAACATAATAGTATAATTTGGTTGTATTAAATATAGTTGGGTTTTAAACATAATAGTATAATTTGGTTGGATTAAATATAGTTGGGTTTTAAACATAATAGTATAATTTGGTTGTATTGATCTATACAAGAATAAATTCTAATTTGTCAAATATCTATATGTAATATGAAGATTAATTTTGAAAATTAATTTAAAAAACCAAATTTTAATTATTAAAATACTATAAAATAAATACTTTTCAATTTCATACTTAGTAATTCAATTTAATAGGAATAAAAATATGACAAAGAAAATAAATATGTAATTATTATAGCAACATTAGATTTATTGGTTACCAAAACCATGTGCCCAAAACCACTCACATCCTTGCTCATCAAGTTAAAGTTAACCCTAACACAATTTAAACATTAATTAATTAATTTCAATGTAAATAGTGGTAAATATTATTTACTTTCTTCTTAAAATAATTAATAACTATTAATTTCAAAAGTCTCGTGACTCGGAGGAGTTAGTTATTATTGAATCAGATATTGCAAAAATCTTGATTGACTTTCCGGCGGGTATTAGTGATGAGGGGGTCAGTGCTCAGCTGATAGGCCTTACTGCTGCACAGAACACCATTTTGAGACGGAGAGAGGAGACGGCTTACTAGAAAAGCAGACTTAAGTGGATTGAGAGTGGTGACTGTAATACCAAATTTTATCACCAATATGCTAATGCTAGAAGGATACTTAACCATATCTGGGATTTACAAGTGGATGATGGCTCTGTTATATACAAACAGGGAGATCTTGAAATGGAGGCTTTCACATACTTTGATTCTGTTTATAAGAAACAGGATAATCTATCTATTGTTGCACAAATGGAACTTATTAGTAGGTATCCGCAGATGTTTGGGGAACAGGAGGGTATGAGGCTCTATGAACCAGTTTCCATAAAAGAAATATATGCCACTCTGAAAGATTTTGAACCATCTAAGAGTCCTGGGCCAGATGGGTGGACTGTCAAATTTTTTCTTCATTTTTTTGATTTGATGGGACCCGATCTTCTTGCTATGGTGGAGGAATCTAGGAATCAGGGCTATGTTTGTGGTTCATTGAACTCTACCTTTGTGGCTTTAATCCCTAAATAGGATAAGCCTTCAAATTGTGCGGGATACCGGTCGATATCTCTCTGTAATCTGATATACAAGATTATTACCAAAATCATTGCAACTCGTCTGAAGAAGGGGCTATCCTTGGGTATTTCTGATGAATAGTTTGGTTTCCTTGAAAATCGCCAGATTACAGATGCCATTGCCATTGCACAAGAAACTATTCATAGCATCAAGATAAAAAAATAAAAAAGCTTTGGTACTGAAATTGGATCTTATTAAAGCATATGATCTGGTGTACTGAGGTTTTATTCGATTGGTCCTATTGCAGATTGGTATCCCCTTGCACACAACAAATTGGATTATGGGATGCGTGAGCTCCGCAAATTTTTCTATTCTGGTAAATGGTAATCCAACTCCATTTTTCTCGGCATCCAGGGGCTTGCGACAGGGATGCCCATTGTCACCGTTATTATTTCTACTTATTGCTGAAGGTTTCAGCAGGATGATAAAGGATCTTACTGAGATGGGTGATATTGTGGGTATTGAGGTGGCTACTGGTATATATATGACACACCTGTTATTTGTGGACGACATCCTTATATTTGGCGGGAGCTCCCTTCGAGAATGGAAGGCTATCAAAAGGGCCCTGGATATTTTCTGTGATGCTACGGGTATGAGCATCAGTTTGAACAAATCTCAGTTTTACCATTCACTGTGGGACCCCGGAGGGTTGGAGATACTTCATCAACTATTTTCTATTGATATTTTACCTCTTGATGATGGATTCAGATACCTGGGATATTATCTGAATCCAAATGCCTATAGGATCCGGGATTGGATATGGCTGATTAAGAAGATTGAGACACGCATTGGTAAATGGGGACATTGCTTTTTATCTATTTGCAGTAGACTCATTTTGACTAAATCTGTCTTGGAGAGTATTCTTGTTTATTGGTTCTCCCTCTCCTGGATTCCGAGGGCAATCCTTAATCAGATTCAGAGAAGATTGTCGCGTTTTATATGGTCTGGATGTAGAGATAAGCCTTCTATCTTCTTGGCGAGATGGGAATTACTCACACAGCCTAAGGAATGTGGGGGATGGGGCTTAAAGGACATTGGTGCATTTGGCAGAGCTCTTATAGCAAAAAACTTGTGGCGGTGTTTATTTGTTCCTTGCCTGTGGAATAGGGTGATCTCTGCCAAATACATTCAGGGTTGGCCGATTTCTGAATGGATTAGATTATTTGTATATGATCATAGAAACATTTCGAACATTTGGAGGGCACTACTGAAGGCTTTGTCCATACTGAAACCTTGGTTAGTATGGCGTCTTGGTGATGGATGGAGCATCAGGGTGGGAAGAGACCCTATCTTGGGATTGAATGGATCTTTCAGACTATCTGAACCTCTTTTGGAAAAATCACTTGAAAAAAGGATTTATTTTTTGGCTCAGGAAGCCTTTAATCTTACTGATGACGGTTTCACGGGCTGGGTGGATGATCAGTTTTTAGATCTTTCTGGAGCTTTGGCTACTGAATGGAGTGAATATACCTATCGAATTAAAAACTCTGGTTTATGCTTGAATCATTGTAAAGATACTCTGTATTGGAGCAAGAATGTGAAAACCGGACAGATTACTGCGGCCCTAGCATATACTACATCTGTCCCTTCCACATTCTCGGCCCTTATTCCTATATGGTTTAAGGAGGTATGGCATTGGAAACTCCCACTGAAGACGGTGTTATTCTCTTGGCTTATGCTGGCGGAACGTATTCTTACTTGGAATATGTTACAGAGAAAAGGCTTCGAGGGTCCGGGTTTATGCTCGTTATGTCATGATGCTGGGGAAAGCATCACTCATTTGATGATAAACTGTCCATTTACTGTGCAGGTTTGGCATATTATTGGTCTATTATATAAAACTGACCTTATCTGGCATGGATCACATATTACTCTGGCTTTCAGTAATTGGATTACTGATAATAGTGAGCTGAGGCTTATTCCTTTTCACGTATGTCGATTAATCTGGCTGGCAAGGAACACTCTTATTTTCCGGAATATTAAATCTACTCCGCTTCAGATTGTTAATAAGCTATAGCTATTATGGTTTGAGGGGCCCAAGTGTCTCCGGGTGAAAAAGCCACGTATCATTCAACAGCCAACTTTTCTACATGACAAGTCTATTGGATACTTTGACGGGGCCTCACAGGATGGAGGTACCAAGTGTGGAGTAGGGGCTATACTCATATCGCCACTACTGGGCAGATTTTACATAAAGTGGAACTGTGGAGTTGGTACCAACACTCGATTTGAATTACTAGCATTATGGAGTATACTACACTTTACTAGATCTTTGGGTATCGATACACTTCAAATTGCTGGTGACTCCCGGGTTATTGTTGAATGGTTTGCTGGCAATATGCAATTGGATGCGGTGCTCCTTACATATTGGATGGACCGTATTATGCAGTTGAAGCGGCAATTCTTGGAGATCAGCATACAGCATATATATCGGGAGAACAATTATGAGGCTGATCTATTATCAAAGCAGGCTTTAGCGGGGCCGGTTGGACATTTTTTGGTGGCCCGTGGGGATGGACGTGATCCATCTGCATTTTCCTTTTTCGATTCTTTTTAGTTTTTTGTCACAACTGTATGAATGCATAAGATTGATATATCTTATGGTTCATATCGGGTTTACATACCTGGGGTGAATTATGTAATGGATATTACATAAATTGCCATGGTAGATACCTGGTGGGTGATGACGGGATGATAGGATATCCGGTTATAATGGGTAGAAGTAGACATTTTTATGAACAATCTGGTCAGTAGATATGAGTACTGTTAGGGACAAGTGTTTTGACTAGTTTGTAAATTTGTAATTATCTTTGGTGATACTTTTATTATATATCCAATATATAAGATCTTTTTTATATGAAAAAAAAAAAAACTATTAACAACTAAGAATTTGTTCTCTTATACTAAGAAAGAATTATCTTTTTGGCTTTTTAAAGAGTAATTTTGGTTATTAAAAATATGCTTTATTTTTTTTTTAAGTTTATATATATATATAATTAAAAATTATATATATTGTTTATATTTATGGTCGTATCTATATTTGTACTCGAATTATGTTACTATAGTTTTAAATTGTATATCAAAAGCATTAGAAAATAGACATAAATTTATTGAAAGATAAAACCAAATTTAACTAATTTTAACATGATTTTCTGAAGGTTTATTTTTATAATTAATGTTAAAAATCTCTACAATATTATGTAAAATCTATCATGTTTTTCTCACTGTATTGGACAGGGTATATGCTTTCAGCATCCAGCCTTCTAAATTGTTCATCGATGAAAAACGATCATGCTAAAGGCACGCTCTCCATTGCATGTATAGAAAATAGTTGCACATTTACCGTGAACGTAATACTTATGCAAATATTTTGGCTAAAGAAGGTGCTAATGTTATGTCTGGTTCTTGGCAGATTTCACAGCATAGGGAAGCTGAATGCTTTGAAACTGTTAAGCTGTTTTAACTTTTGGATTTTCATTTTGAGAGTTATCACATTCTGGATGAATGTGTCTTTTTGAAGGATGAATATCGTACTTCAATGTAACTATTTGGTATATGATACTGAAATACAGTTTTTGCTGTAGCATACTATATTTTGATGATTTTTGATGATCAAATGAGCTGTATGTTTATTTTGATTATTTTTGAAGGTTGAACTTTTGAGACAACCCTTTAAGTAAGTTGTGGATTCATATACAGAATTTTGAGGCCTTTTAGGTCTGTATTTTTTACAATGTACATCCTTTGAATGTACCATCTCTGGAGTGTAATTATCTTCTTATATATAATTACGTTTTCTTTGTGTGGAAAAAAATGTACAGTTGTTTTTTCTTGCTTAAAAATTGTTTTATGGGATATTATATTAAAATTATGATGTTATATTATAATATAAATTTAAATTTAACATAGAAAAAAAAATTGCATAAAACAAAACAATATCTAATTCGGAAAGAACATTTAATATTTTTATACAAAATTGGCTTATTGTTAGTAACTCTTCACTAACTAGCCAATCTATATGTGCTCTCTCTAACGAGCTTAGTGTCATTAAACTTATAAACACTTAACACTTAGTGATGATAAAAGACTCAAATTGATTTGAAATTTGTTTTTATTACAATAATATTTGAAGAATTGATCTTTCAGCAATTGATGCTTGAAGAAGTGATGTTAATGAAGGTTTTTGACATCTATGAATCACTAACATTTCACTCTTTGCACGATATTATGTGATCGTGAGATTTATAGACTATAGAAAATGTTGAATTATAAATATTTGATGATTCAATTTTAAATAAAGGTGGTTAAAATGGAGTTGAAATAACTATTACTCAAAAATAAAGGTGGAATGTATATTTGACTAATGAGTTTGTTAATTAAAATAAAAATAAAAATTATAATAAAGTTAATAAAAGATTTACACATATAATTTAAATCACAATTTTCATATATTAGGAAGGATATAAAGTAATGAATTTGTTAATTAAAATAAAAATAAAAATTATAATAAAATTAATAAAGATTTAAACATATAATTTAAATCACTATTTTCATATATAAGGAAGGATATAAAGTAATTGTATTGATAATTAATTTTATTTTATATAAAATATTTTTTTATAGTTTTTTAATAGTTTTCAAAAATATCAAATTATTGAAGAAAAAAATTAATTATTATAATTAAAGAAATTTTATTTAGTTTAAAGTTATTTATCAAAATTTAAAAATATATTAAAACTTTAAAAAAATATTATTCTCCTCATACCAAGTAGTGAATACAAGAACTATAGCAATGATTTAAACCCAATCTCTTCTTTATCTTTCCGAATGATGTGGTAATTTTTTTTTATTTTTTTTTAACCTTGTGCTTCAATCATAAATATTACTCCCAATGATGATATAATATTATTAGCCCTGAAAAAAATACAACCTTCTTATTAAGTAGGGATTCTTATGAATGATATTCATATGAATAACATTCACTTCAATAATTCACTATACAACATTTACTATTCACATCACTATACTACATTTACCATTCACGTACTTGGACATAATCATTACCCTAAAGTAATTATTACTAATATAAATGCAAGTTTATTTTGAGTAATGTTCAAAGTGGACTAAATTAAGGTGAAAACACGCATTTACATATCTTTTGCTACATACTAAGATTATTTGATTAGAGTCACTCATAAAATAAATATCATTATATATCTCACAACTATTAAATAAAATAGAGATGAAATACATAAGGTGCAAATACAAGAAAGACACAAATACCAAAATTTGAAATATTTTTATTAATTATTTAACAAAAGGTTACAAAAATGCACTGCAACTATTACATTCCATCTTTTTTATCAACTTACTAATTAGCCTTATTGTAAGACCTTTCTTTGAAAGGGAATAGTACCATTTAATATGATTCAAGTAGGCTAAAGCATAAAATAAAAGTTTCACAAATTACCAAAATCACTACCACGACCAAAACCTAACCTTTTGGTCTTCCTCCACTAAATTGACTTATAAACAAAAGCTTAATTCCACAATTATCAAGTCTTGTTTCCATAATAAATGTTCAAAATACAAAGGTAATATGAGCTTGTTGCCAAAAAAGTGGAGATGAAGAGCTTATTTACTTTCAGTGAGATATTTATGTACTATTACAAAAAAAAATAAGAAAATGGCTTCTTAACCTTTTATAATATTACCCCAAAAATCGGTCGTGCAACAACCAAGGAAGGTGCTCTTCACCAAATTCAGCCGTTTTAAAATACAAATAATCTAATTAATACGATGGAGGGACTATAATTGTGGAGAACAAAAATATATGATATAAATATAACCAGTATAACCGACAGAGGGTTATCCCTCTGTCCACATAAAATGACGAGTCTGAACTCCATACCACTAGGTGAAGTCGCGCTGGAACTCATCCAAGAAACTAAATCATGCTTGAATTATGATATATACAAATACAATGTGATTCCCCATTGAGGAGCCGAGACACACTTAACACTCAAATTAATTATACAAAGGAAGCGTGGGCTCTCCACCGAGAGGCCAAGCTAGGGTTAAACATACAACAAAGACGGGTTCACGCACTTCTTTATCTATAAAGAAACATTCAAACCAAACTTTAAGTTTGCAAGTGATATATAAATAGAGATGGAAATCTAAGTAAAAGTCTCAAAAATCTCTTACACCTCTTTAAGGCGGTTTATAAAGGCAAATTCTAACTCGCTAAACAAAAGAAGACAATAAATTTGCCTTAAAACATTTGAATTCCTTTAAGGAAGATGTTGTCACGTTTGTACATGACTCTCTGCTAAAATAGTAATAAATTTTATACCCAAGATGTCTTCCTACATAAATTAAAATTAAAAGTCTTCTAGTTTCCATCATAAATCTCTTATCTTTTGTATAAATAAAACAAATATATCATCAACATTAAAATGCAAATCAAATCTACATCTCATAGAGATTCTAGATTCTCAAACATTTAGGTAGCTCAGGTAGCCCATGGTTTCTCGCAAACCACAATCAATTAAACTAATGGTATAATCAAATATTTATATATTTTCAACAACCAAGGAAGCTCATGGTTTCTAGCAAACCACCGTCAATTAAACTCTCTTTTAAAGAGAAAAGCATTTGCATGATAAAAACATTTGCAAGAGTAGTTGGGCAATAAATTTTTATTTATTGGATTAATAATCTCCCCATATCAAACTACTATATGTTTCATCTTTTGAAGATAGAAATATTTTCTCATTACCACCTATAAAACCATTATATTGCCTTCATTTATTTATTTATCATAAATAAATCATTGTTAGAAATATTTTCTCATCCAAAAATGGAAGATTGACATGTACAAGATGTTAAGAGGCAAGCACGAGAAAATGATAGGCAAAGAAGAGAAATGTTAGAAGAAATGAGATAGATTGAAATTTATTTATACAAAGGATAAGAGAATTAGAATGGAAACGACATGGTTTTTAATTTTTGCGCTGAGAGGTGCTCTCCAGGCCACTATGGGGGAGATGTTGTCACGTTTGTATGTAACACTTTAACAAAATAATAATAAATTTTATACCCAACATGTTGACCTTGTTGGAATATATTATAGTCCTTGGAAGGTAATAATGTATTTGTATTATGTCAGAAGTTGTCTACAATCTTATGTAAAAGAGTAATATATTTAACCCATAGTTATATAGTGTTGAGTATTTGTTCATGGTCACTTCATGGTATTGTATTAAGAGATGTTATTTTGGAGAATTATATTATCCCGCATGCAATATGTGAGAGTAATTCCTCCTCATCTCTTAATATATAATATGGTCAAATGAGTCTCTACATAATCATGTATCCTTGATGTAATAGTGGTACTATTGTGACACTATTGTACATCTTGGGGTATTTGTGCTTTGCTCTCTTGTAAGATTGGATAGAAGACTACCTTCCCTCATTGTTCTATGATCTAGTACTTTCTATAACTTTCAATCAATAACGATTATCATTTGGGCATTGTCATTTTGTTGTAGATTTGCTTTCTATCTTGTAGGCATTGGGCTTCTCTTGAGAGATGGGCATATTTTTTGCAGATTTTTTTCAAATGTTTCTTGATGTTTTTTCTACATGATTTAGGGGCTTTCCTCAAGGAGATCTTTCTTCCGACAGTTATAAAAAAAAGGGCTTTACTATTGGTCATTTCTTAAGGGATTTTTTATTATAACTTGTTTTTAGAATTGTAACAACCATTCTGGAGCCATTTTTTATTATAACTTGCTTTTAGAATTGGAACAACCAATCATATGATAATTAAGTTATTTTTTATTTTTTTTAATTGTTAATTATGAATTTTGGACAACATCCATAAAATCAATCTTTAAAGTACACTTGTCTCATTCTTGTCCATTCATTAAAAAGCATAGATGGTAGTCCACCCCAAAATTCTATCCACCTAATAAGAATAAATAGAGGCATTTATGATATGTAAACTAGTTAAATACTCCAGTGGACACTTTGGCTCCTTACAAGTTAAGGACTTTAATAATCTATCAACTTCGTTCATTCAAAGAGAGCATTGCAAAATCTAGGCCTCCTGTGTTCAAGAATCTGCAAACTGTGAACATCTGCTTTGGGAGAGTAGGGTGCAGCACAAAACTAAATGGAACTTCCTACTTACAAACTTCTACATTATATATGGAACTTCCTACTTACAAACTTCTACATTATATTCCTTGGCCAGGTCCAGTGGAAAACTGCGCTCTAGGCTGACTGCATTTCATCACGGGAGGGTCGACCCAACTCTATGTTCAACCCAACTCTATGCTCAGCCATTCGGACGGAGCAGGAGCAAAGTCACGCAAGCCACAATTAAATCGATTCAAAGTTCACTCTACTACAGACCGGATGGATGTAGAACCGATTAAGTCAGGGCCGCGTGGATGTTTGACCCTATTTTATCTTTCAAAATAATGTGAAGCAACATCCTAAACAAAATATTTCATTCTCTATCCATTGCACTATTCATTCTGAGACAAAAACCAGGTAATATATATAATAAGCTCAAATACTCAGCGTTTAGTTCTGATCACAATAAAAAGGCATATACCTTTCAACCATCATAACTAACTAAGCTGAAGAGCATTTGCCTTGAATATGACTGCACCTCTAGATTTATCTACAATTAGGCACAACTGCCGTTAAGTATTTCAACTGCAGTTAAGTATTTCATTAAGAAATACATATTGTGCATTGGAATGCTTTTGGGCTCCGTCACTGTACAGTGTACATAACATGTGAAAATTTACAGGGGGTTTGAACTTAAAACCTTGTCGCAATATGCAGAAAATATACACATGGCTGTGTATTTTCCTAAAGCTCCTTACATGAAAAGATTAATACATACATTGAAACACCATTCATTACTCATTACTTGCAGTAAAGACGATGAATACTTTCCCTTTGTTCATCCATCAAAATCCGTTGGTAAGACCATTGCATCATCCTTCAAAATCTGTCGGTCACGGCATTCCATGGTGCAGAATGCTTTGTCACCTCTGCATTAAACAGCAATCAGAGAATGAGAAAGTTTTACAAATGAACGCATATAAAACCTGGAGGACCTTTTGAAAACACAATAAGTAGACGAGCTCTCCCATTATCAAGATTCTAGATGAACTGAACAGGCTTTTGGATACATCACTGCAAATTGAAATGAACCGTTGGCCTAAAACTATAATAAAATATCAGTACTATTCTCCAAGATTTAAAGCAATCTCTAACAGAAAACTCATGGTATAATCATTATAACAGACCTGTACATGTAGATGTCCTTCCCTTGGCTCAACTGGCGTTTGCAGAGATAGCAAGAACTGAGAAAATGGGCAACAGGAAACACTGCAACATTTGAATAGCTTCGAGGTGGCGTTGCAACATCCCATAGTTGCTCTTCATGACGTTGTTTTCGAATATGAACAGGCTTTTGAACAATTTCTCTCTCCATATTGCAATGAGTAAATATGTGTTTTGTGCCATGGACATGGTATGTGACACAAGTATAGCTCTCTGAATGCTCCATTCCAATCGGATAGGTGTCTTTTGCAAATCCAAGTGGAAAACCAATTAGTGTCTCATTTCGCTTCTTGGGAGCAAGGAAAACCAATTTTGTTTTGCTGAATCTTCCACCAATGCTACAAACTCTTTCCCCGCTGCTTAAACAGCAGGAATATATTCTCCAGAGAATTCCTAACCAATGCTAAACAACTTTTTCTCTATTTTAACAGCAAGAACCTCTCCTAGATTTTCAGAACAATAAATTGCCTGTTTCTCTGTGCAAGGGCACACACACCCATTAATATAACCCAAATGAAACTTGCTGAATACGGAGGTTACCCAAATATATATCCGCATTAATTAACTATCGAATCCCGCTTGCAACCAATCTCAGTAGCACAACAAACCAATAACATATGCCTCCAATATAATTTTGTCTCCCTAACTACCAGCTCTAATTTGTAGAGCTAAATCCTGCACATATCTGTATTTTTAGTATAAATATGTATTACGGTAATATAATTTCATAAACTCTTCTGACACTCCAGCAACCCAGAGTGATTAACCTGAATCTCATTTTAGGTTATTAAATCAGCACATTCGGTCAAACTAAGTTATTGGAGGTTGACGTCACGGCATGTGCCTGCCTTGAAATTTTATATGGATTCGTAATATAATAAAAACACACAGTTTAAGTCACTATACTCGTATTAGCATAGGATTGTACCTTCGTATATTTTATTAACTTCACTTAAGGGGTAATGTCCCCTTAGCCCTAAATAGTTTACACTGAGCACATATTAATAATTGGTTATGAATCTCTTATATATATATCACATCACATCAAGATTATAATAAAAAATGTTATACTTAATGTTATTAAAGAATGAAAGTATTCTTTAAAGTTAAATAAGTTATTTGTATTTTTTATGTAGATAGGTATTTAGATACTATCCATCAACAAGCAGGATGATCGTCTTATCTTGTTATGCTTAAATGCATATTGATTAAGATTTAAATAAGCTTTAGTTAAAGAGTGGTTGAAGAAATGGGTAACAATTTGTTTTTGTTTAAGAGAGGTTTATTTATTTCATTTATTTATTAATATATGTGTCTTCCATAAAAATATAAAATATGCTTTTAATGAGGATTTGACTTTGCATTTATATATTTTCAACACCTAAGGGAGGCCATAGTTTCTGGCAAACCACCATCAATTAAACTAATGGTATAATCAAATATTTATATAGTTTCAACACCCAAGGCAACCCATGGTTTCTCCCAAACCACCATCAATTAAACAAATGGTATAATCAAATATTTATATATTTTCAACACCCAAGGTAGCCCTTGGTTTCTCCCAAATCACCATCAATTAAACTTTGTTTAAAACAGAAAATCAATTACACTAGTACTTGGGCAAGTAATTTGCATGAGAAAAGCATTTGCACTAGTAGTTGGGCCAATACATTTTTATTTATTTCCTTTTTTGTTTTATTTATACAAAGGATAAGATATTTAGAATGGAAACAATATGACTTCTAATTTTAATTTTGTGTAGGTCGACATGTTGAGTATAAAAATTATCATTATTTTATTAAAGCTCACTACAAAAGTGACAAAAGTAGGTTGAAGAGGAATTTGATTATAAAAGAAAAATGTTCATAGATATTATATTAATTAGTTGTTGTTGTTGACTATGATGATAATATTTATTACTTTTTAATCACACCTTGATGATGTTTATTACTTGTAATCACATGTGGCATCTTTATGCCAACCTCAGTTGAGCATTGGTAGTTTTGATTAGAATTTGAAGTAATCTTAAAAAGGTTCTTGTTTTCGAAGTTGTTATCATGTTCATGTACATTAGGTTCCAAGTTCCAACCATGGTCTCAAGGGGAAATAGACTTTTTTCTATGACGATGAACTTATTGCATAACAGTACGGTTCATAGTATATTAAAGAATATCCCTAATTTCACTAAGTATTGGAAAATGTCTCCTAAAATTGTATTGTTGAACCCACTTCCAATATACCTTTCCAATTAAGAAAACCCCTAGTTTCACCATATATTGTAAGTATCCATTTTTATCAACCCATTTTTTAAAGCCCGTTTATATCATATTATCAAGATGTAACAAGCAAGAGTCCTAATGCATCTTACTATAATCAAACATGATGCCAAATACATTAATAGTATAATGCTAATAATGATCCCACTCGGATTGCATGGATGATTGATCAATTTGAAGTGTTGGATACTGAGAAGACCCAACAAAATAGTAATGGGGTGTAAAATACAACCCAATAAATAGAACAATGTAACAAATAATGTAAAATACTGATTATAGTCAGTGAAATTCTTAGAAATTATGAGAATTGCAGATGTTTCACACGACAACTTACCAATCTACCAATTTTATATCATGTTGATACAAGTATAGTCATAGAGAGATCATGTTTTCTATAAGCTTAATAAATTAAATTCTATAAAAATGAAAAAGTGAAACCATTTCGTGGATGGACTTTCATACCTTCCTATCAAAGCAAACATCATTGATGTTTGAATTCAAATGAACATAGAAAAATTCCGTCTACTTTCCAATAACACCATATGACCATGTGCATAACTTGGATTAGGTCATTCATGAGATGTAATGGATTTCCTCCACTTCCTCTACATTTATTTAGTGAAATCAAGGGAATTAACAACATTTAGTTATATTTTCTTGGGTTATATATACTTTTTTATCTTACAAGAGAGGGAAAAATATCCATTGTTAAGTTTCAATCATGCAATAGTTATAAAGATACACACATGGTGAAACTTAAATGATGCCATTTGATATTAGCAATAACACATAGGGTATGTAAATAAGGATTTATATTTCCACCTATGTTCATGTCAATTCTAATACAATATTAAGACAAATGCCTTGCATATAAGAATTGAAATTACAATTATGAATGTGACTTGAATATAACTCAATCTAACAACTATTCCTAACTAGAAATGTGAAAATGTTAAAGAAGAATATAAAAAGTTCAAATAAATAATTAACAAATATTGATCTAACTTTTCTTACTTCTATTGTGCCAATGAATATTGATCTCACTTTTCTTGGTTGTTGTGGAGCAAGGTTTGATTGAATATTAATAACCACCTAAACCCAACCTAAAGAAATATTCTAAAAAAAAGAATTTATAAGTTCACTGATTTGGAGGTTATTCCTTATCAGAATTTAGGACTAATTGCGCCGAGAGGCACTCTACAGCCCAATATGGGGGAGATATTGCAACATTATGTAACGTTACCTAATGTTACACAGATGTCGGACATAAAAATAAAAAATTTAATTATCTTCCAAAATAAATGTCAGCCACAAAAACAACGTAATGATGGGGGAGATGTAAAGTTCCTACCTAACAAAACAATCAAAATTAAAAAATTTAATTATCGGCCAAAAAAAATGTGTGTGATAAAAACAACACAATATGGGGGAGATGTTGTAATGTTTTTACTTAACAAAATAATAAAAAATAATAAATTGAATTATTGGAAAAAATAAATGTTGGTAGTGCCCATGGTTTTAAAACCATGTGCAAGGCCTCCTAAACAACCCATGGTTTTATTGTACATGGTTTAGGAGGGCCTTACAAATGGTTTTAAAGTCATGTGCAAGGCCTCCTAAACAACCCATGGTTTTATTGTACATGGTTTAGGAGGTAGTTGCAAATGGTTTTAATACCATGTCCAAGGCCTCCTAAACAACCCTTGATTTTATGAGGGCCTTGCACATGGTTTTAAAACTATGTATGGGGGAGATGTTGTAATAGTCTTTCCTAACAAAATAAAAAATAATATATGTCAGCCATAAATAGTATTAAATATTAATAATAAAAATATTATATGTGAACCTTAAATAAAAAGATGTGTCCCTTTTGGTTTGAATCACACTAAAGTTGATAGTTGAGTGTAATACCTAAGAACAGGTTTGCACTTGCAAATATTTGATCCCTCTCGATGCTTGATAGAGCCTAGGATTTGGATCTATGCTAGTATGAATCCATCCCATGATTTGGAGGTATGGATCTAGCCCGTGATTTGGAGGTTATTCGTGTAATACTCCAGAATTTCATAAAAATTTAAATTTTTTCTTATGACAATAATTGAGAGGGACATTTAACTATTACCAGCTAACATATGAAGGTATTAAACTTGAACTAAAACTAATTCCTTTATTAAATTTTATATTTGCATACTTAATTATTTTCTTTTATAAATTAGTATTAGTAATTGATTTAGCAGGTGATGATCTGAAGGAACATGAGTTGAAATATATGTTTGTTTACTATGCACTAAAGTTTTTTTTACTGTTTGTATACATGAAGGAAATTCAGTTCATGTCCGAGGCTTACTTAGCTTTTTATCTAATGGAGTGAAGTAACACTTCTTGTACAGGTATTTTTACACATAAGATGTTTTTATAATCTAGTTTCAGGATTGAGATTAATTATCTCAACAAGCATAAGTAAATGCTAGTATATTTGTTTAATTTACAGCTTTGAGCAAAAGGGAGGTATCGTCAATATGTATATTTTCCATATATTTAAATTTCTAAGTCATTACTAAAATGTTGAGGTCTAGTTGTTAACATTCTTAAACTTGATTTAAGAATATAAAGTTTTCCTTTAAAATTTCTTCTTATTTATTTTCCTATGATCCTAAGTACTAAGAAATCTAAGCACAAGATAGAAAATCGATATTTTCTTCCTAGTTTTAACTATAACTCATAGATCATTTTTTTTTAGTTTACTATTTCTTTTTTATGTTAAAACAAACCCTACATGCATTCACTAGAATGATAGGTTTTGCAACTAGATCTATCCTTATAATGTTACTTGTCATCAAGACACTTTATATGTACATGTATCAAGGTAAAATCCTAAGCAATTATTTCATAAACTTGGGTATAAAATAAATGTCCATTATATACGACACTAGGAGCTTCGTGCATAGAATATTCTATTAAAACCTTGGTATTTACCAAAATGTAGGTGCAAACAACTCTAAGATAAGGTTAAAGTGAAGTAATACTGCTTTATTTCAAGGGTGGAAAGACATTATCTAGAGAATGATTCTAAAACCAAAACCTTTACACATACTACTACCAATTACATGGTCTTCATTTTATAGTTATAAATCCTATTTAAGAGAATATTATATGATACCTTTTTAGTTTATACTATGCACCTTATGATATAAAGATATCTATCGATTTTAAAATGAGTTTATAACAAAGGATTATGTATAAACTTTTTATTTGCAGGCTCCTTCAAGGCTCTCGAAACTATAGAGAAAAACCCATATTTCAAATACAAAATGAACTCCATGTGGTTGATGGTTAATGGATAGGGTTTTGATTTGGATAAACCACATAATAAAGATCTCCAAAACCCTAACATCTCGCGTTTACCCTATCTTTTTGTTGTGGAGAGTTGTCATCGGCTCATGGTATCATGGCCATGGATACCATTGTTTCGTTTCTGAGGGTGACGACCTAAAATGCTACTGTGTAACTCGGTGTTTAATCTAGTCTGTGTAATAGCCAAGTTAATAACTCCGTTTGGTAGTAGTGGTTCCTCGTTTTGAACTTGCAGCTTACCTTGCGGTTTTTACATGACAGTGAAAAGTTTTAGTTCAGCTTTTTCTGTGACTTTTTACCTCGTCAAGGTTCTAGGAATTTCTTCTGCTCAGTTATAAGGGTAAGAAGTATTCTTCAGTTGGGGTTACTATGCAAAACCAGCACAATACTATGCAGCCAAGCTGAAATTCACCAGGTAAAGTCATTATTTCTTTGTTTGTATTCGTCATAAGTTTTACTTCTTATTACTCGGTTTTCTTTCAAATTAAGTCTTAACAATTCACTATTTTACAATGGAGGTTTTTCTACATGTGTTTCTAGGATCTGGGTGGCATAAATTGCTTCAGTAGGAAGTTCTCCATGCTACTCGACCAAGCGGTAAGCATCGGTTCTTTCCTGAGGTTCCTTCTGCGATGGTGTGTGGGGTTTTGGATGATGTTGTTTCACTTGATTCAAAAAATGCTTGGTCGTGGCTACATTGTATATTGCTTGTTTGAGAAGGTCATATGGCCATGGCTTGTTTTTACTTACAGTTATTTTTGGACAGGAAGTATACTATTTTGCAGAAGACTTGTAAGGACCAATGCCCCTAACTCGATTTACCACAGTAATTTATTTTAGACATGCTTTAAGGCTGTGACTTTTGTGGGATTTTAATTATGTTTTAGATAGGGTTTAAAAATATTTTACATTTTGATTAAGCTCTAAAGGATTACTGTGTTGGATATCTTGTGTTTGACAACAAACTGTGGTTTAAAAAAGTCGATGGCATAATGTGGGGTTTCCTGTATTGGATAAATTTCAGTTTTGTTTAAGTTTAAATTAATAGAAATACTTTAATATTAAAATTACTTGTGTTTGATGAATGGATTTTTAAAAGAATATGGGAGATATTTTGCTGTTGTTTAAATCCATAATTTTTATTTTTATTTAAAAGGAGGGAATTCTTTAGGATATTAGTATGAAAAATAATTTCCAGTTCTTTTCTTATGTTATTTTCGTTTATACTTGATAAACAGTTCCAATAATGTTTGTGTGTAATTTTTAGTTAACTCCGTGCATTTATAATATGGATATTATAATTATAAAAAAATAAAGGGTTTGATTTAAGAGAAAAAAGGGTAAAACTATAAAAGCCCTAATTTGGGAAGAGGAAGTAAAAGAAAGCTAGTTGACAGTTTTCCCTAAATTTAGGGTTTGTATTTTTATTTTAATTTAAAACTCTGTATTATTATTGTTCAACTATAATGTGGTTATTATTTGATGTTTAGTTACAATATTAATTAAAATTTCTTAGATGTTAATGCCAAACCTAAGAGATTACTATACTTTATTAGTTACTCCTGCTTATCTTAATTTTATGTTCCTATTTATGTTAATTTCCTATTTTTGTAAATAGTTAATAAATGTAGACATCTAAATTAGGTTTAAGATTTTAAAGCCAATATGTTTAGTGTGTTAACAAGAACATAGCTACACATACTATATAATGTCTTTTAATCAACATATATTTATAAAATTTTACAAATATAATTGAGATAATCGAACTTCTGAAAAATATAGGAATCTAACTCCTAAACAATCCTATCAAAATTCAACAGTTGAAAGCAAATAACTACATTCCTACACTTCTCAACTTGATTTATTCATCATATTTATTTCCACCTACTCTCCTAGAGTACTACCTTCTTGAAGGTGTGGAGAAATACAATCAGGTATTTTTATTCATCAGTAATATTAAGCTAACCCTAAATCATTTATTCTAACACATAACTAAAACAAAACTTATAAATCCTAGATCATTTAAGGATTTAACTACTAACAAATAATCATATAGATGCATAGTCCTAAATTTATACATTCCATATTTCCATACTTGCATAGAAGAGTTAGAAATAATATGTAGAACCTGGCAATATAGCATAGGAGACAACAACTTAAGGAGCCCGTTCCTCCCAACCAACTCCTGAAGATAGCTGAACTACAAATCTTAGGACCTCCGAGCTTGTCTACTGGTCCACCTGGTTCAAAGCACTAGGTGAGAGGACTGGTTTAGAAACCTCTACAAATCCACAGAGTAATCAACAGTAATCTTATTTCCTATAGCAGTAAGAACTCAGCTCAAATCAGCTACACTATTTCATAACTTCAACAGTTTTCACTCAAAAACTTCTGCTTCCCCTCCATCGAATTTCTTGTGCACTAATTTCTCTCAGAAATTTCACAAGTAAAGAATGAGTAGCCTAAGTTAAAATCAATGGGAAGTTTTTATCAGCATGCCTAGGTATTTTTTGGGTCATTTTTCACTTAATGAGCCACTTTCTCTTGTTCGACTTTCTTGGGGAACATTACCACGAAAATAGGGAAGTTGCCTCCTCCAATAGATAGAAGTAGTTTGAGGATGCTGCCAAGTGTCAATATGTTCTCAAGATAGCCTATTCCACCAAGTGGCAAGTAAAACACTCATTTGACAGCCTCCTTAAGTTGTTGTCTCATCTTTCATTTATTTAATAATAAAATATTCAACAATTAAATGCAATTATCCTTTACCCCACTTGGTCATTAATTACAAACTTTATAATAAAACTAAAACATAATTTCCCCCTAAAACATAAAATGTTTTTGTAATTTGGGATATGTGACATACACACCCCCTTAAATATAACATCGTCCTCGATGTTATTTTATTTATCGTCCTCAGAGTTTTCCTAGAATAGAATTGGATATGTTGTCTGCATATGACTATCCAATTCCCACGTAGCTTCTTCTGGACTAACGTGCTTCCATTGCACCTTCACCTGCCCAATGGCGTGATTTTGAAGCAATACCTCCCTCCTTTCAAGGATATAATCCAGTTCCACTAGAAAATCTCCTTCAGGTTCCACGTGCACATCGATCCAATTTATAACATGAGTAAGATCATACATATTTTTTTAATACAAAGATATGAAAAAAATTATGAACCTTCAAATTTGGCATTAAATCGAGTTGATATGCCACCTGTCCCATTCTGGATAGCATTTCAAAAGGCCCATAATATCGGGGTGCCAAATTAGCACAACTTCCTAACTTTAAAGAATTGTTTTTACGCCTTACCTTTATAAAAACATGTTCATCCACCTGGAACTCCTTCTGAGTTCGTTTAAGATATGCTTGACTTTTCTGTCTGTCTTGTGCAACTTTAAGTTGCCTTGCACATGTTTTACAATTAACTCCATCTCCTTTAGTAGTTCATGTCCTAGTACTAACTTGTCAACTGGGTTAGTCCATGAGATGGGGGTATTGCACTTTCTTCCATACAAAATTTCAAATGGGTTGTATTGTGATGAAGCTTGGTAGTGATTTTTGTAAGAAAACTCCACCAAGTGTAAGTAATCTTCCCATTTACCTGGTTGTTCTTTAACATACATTCTGAGCATATCTTCCAACACTTGATTCACCCTTTCAGTCTGTCCATCCGTTTAGGGATGAAAAGAGGTACTGAAATTTAAGGTAGTATTGAGGCCTTTAAATAATGACTTCCAGAAATTGCCCGTAAACTTAGGGTCTCTATTTGAAATTATAACTTTCGGTATCCCATGTAAGAGAAATATTTGTTTCATGAATATATCAGCAGTATTAGCAACCTTGTAGGTGTTCTTTACAGGTATAAAAAGAGTTGCTTTACTAAGTTTATCAACGACTACCATTATCGAATCATTTAGATTTTGATATCTAGGTAGACTTGTAATAAAATCAAGACTGATTATTTCCCATTTCCAGCTAGGAATGGGTAATGGATGTAGTAAACTGGTTGGATGCTAGTGTTCAGTATTAACTTGTTGACATTGAAAACACTTGGCAATGTATTCTACCAGTTCATTCTTCATGTTTGGCCAAAAATAATTCTTATGTAACATGGTTATAGTCTTCTGATAACCAGGATGTCCTGAGTAAGAAGTCTTGAGAATTTCATTTAAAATCAATAGCTTAACTTTAGGTACATTAGGTATACACAATCCATTTTTATATAGTATTAATCCTTTTTCGTTTAGACTATACCCTCTACTTAAACTTTCAATTAAACTTTCTACTACTTTTGATTGTAATTTCTGATAATTTTCATCCAATTTTATTCCTTCCTCTAGTTGTTCTTCTAAATCTGTTTTATAAGTGTTGATTGTTGCTACAAAATTTAGTCTTGCATTTCTACTTAGAGCATCAGCGACCTTATTTTCTTTTCGCTTAATATGTTGGATCTCAAAATCATACTCGCTAAGGAAAGCTGGCCACCTAGCTTTCCTTGCATTTAAGTTAGGTTGATCCAACAAATATTTTAATCCTTAATTATATGTCATTAACATAAATTTTCTTCCAATTAAATGATGGCACCACATCTTCAAAGCATGTATGACGACAGCCAACTCTAAATCATAGGTTGCGTAGTTTTTCTTATGAATTTTAAGCTTCCTAGACTCGTATGCAATTATGTGTCCTTCTTGAGTTAAGACCCCACCTAGACCATTGTTGCATGCATCGGTGCATACTACAAAGTCATTATTAGGATCAACAATTATTAAGATTGGTGCAGTAGTTAATAATGGTTTTAACTTTTTAAAAAAGTCTTCACATTTTATATTCCACTCAAATTTTTCCCTTTCTTCTGTAAAGAAGTTATGGGATTTGTGATTCTTGAGAACCCTTCAATGAATCTTTGATAGTAACCTGTAATCCCCATGAATGATTGCACATCAGTGACATCCTTTGGGACTTGCCATTCTTCAATTGCTTTTATCTTTTCTTGGATCAACTGGGATCCCTTCTTTAGTTACTACATGGCCCAATTACTGTATTTTATCCTTAAGGAAATCTCACTTACTAAATTTAGTATAAATCTTATGTTCTCTCAACTCTTGTAAAACAATTTTTAAGTGCTCCTCAGGCTCTTCTATAGACTTAGAATAAATTAGAATGTCGTCAATGAATACCACTACGAATTTATCGAGATACTTATGCAATACATTATTCATTAAACACATGAAGACAGTCGGGGCATTAGTAAGCCCAAATGGCATAACAACAAACTCACAGTGACCATATCTTGTCCTAAAAGCTATTTTAAAAATCTCTTCATCTTTGATTTGGACCTGGTGATAACTAGATCATAAATCAATCTTTGAAAATACAGTTGGTCTGCACAATTGATCAAACAGATCATCTATGCAGGGCAACAGTATTTATTCTTAATGGTCAATTTATTAAGTTGATGGTCGTCAATGCATAAGCGTAGAGTATCATCCTTCTTTTTAACGAAAATAATAGGTACTCCCTAAGGAGACATGCTGGGACTTATATACATTTTATCAATAAGTTATTTTAACTATGATTTTAATTCATTTAGTTCCAATATGTTCATCTGATAAGGGGCTTTTGAGTTGGGCACTACAGCAGGTACCGACTCAATAGTGAATTCTAACCCCCTTTTCGGAGGGAGTCTTGGAATTTCTTCCAGAAATACATCTGAATACCCCCTCAGGATTGGAATATCTTCCAGTTCTAATTTATCTTCATTATTAATACGTTCTTCATTAATTACAGGTACATCAAAGGCTTTACAATCCTTCTGAACTATAATGTCCCCAAAAATTGAAAAAAATAAAATAAAATTATAGGCTAGTGAAAACTACCCCAAAGGGGATCATTATTACTTGTGCGGAATTACATGCACTACTTATACTTTTGATCTCTTCAGAAACTGCCCATACTATCTTGTTAATCTCTTATCCATTCAGTGATTATTAATTTGTTTACTTTGTATGTCTTAATTCTATTATTTAAACTATTTATACATCTTAGTTATTACTATCGGTGAATTAATGAATTGTATAGATCATTGAGTTACTCCTGCACATGTGTACTTTCTTTATTTAATAAAAGCTAACTTAACTTTGTTGATGGGAACAAAGTGTGGGAGTGGCGGGACTCATTCTCCCATGACGATCTAAGAGGTAAGGTCCTTCTTCCTTAGGCAGGCTTACTTTGTTCATTCAAACTGAGGCACCTTATTTATTGACTTACAGGTTACTTTTGTGACATCAGGATTATTTGCTTACTTGAAGCAATTCAGTTCCTAGTTATACTTTAAGTTCTTCCTTGCACTTTTATTACTGTTTCATTTTACGACTGAAGTAAGCCCTATGTTCATTAATTATCTTTCTTAGTTAATTAACTAGATGCTATGAATTAATTTATTGTCCTTACCATTATTAATTATCTATCTCTTAGTTAATTAATTACACTTCTCTTGTTTCTATTTTGCAGGTCTACCTTGGTTACGAGTTTGGAAACTTAAGCTTGTTCTTCCTAGCAAGGGCATCATGGCATACTACGTTTTCCATGATTCCTAAATACTACAAAACCTAGACTAAAGACTTATGCACAAACACTACCTATATGAACTAGCAAAGAGCATGTACCAACACATTACTTTGATGCTAGAGGGATAAAATGTAAACACTATACAATAGTTTTAAGTCTACTCACACTTTAGAGTTGAAAGACTATGGTATAAATACCATGTCATTGGTAATATGTCTGCACTGGAATTAGAAGGTGGAAAAACTATAGGATATTGTGTGCATGACAATATAACAGGGTTTATCTTAAAACTTGGTTGAATATATTACAATGATGATTCATAAACTATGGTGAAGGTTCATGAATGCATTAATGACCACCAGCTGGTGCCATTAATGCCATTGGGGTTTGTGAAAATGCTTGGCAAAGGGTTTGGGCATTCACTGTTTGTGCATTATGTGGTTTTTTCATTGGGGTTTCATGTGGCTTCTGCACAGTTGGAGAAGGGAGGCGACCTCCATTGAATTGCAGGTAAGCTAACCACCAGACTCTGTGTAAACAAATTGTTTTGTTGTTTTATACATGGCATGGTCATGCTTCTCATGCCATCGTTGATTTGATTGCAGGTGAAAACAAAGGAGCTCCAGGGTTTGCACAGAGCTGCGCTTTCGATTTGGGGTTGCTACTTCATGGCCATGGTAAGCCTGCTAGCAATATCTTACTTTCCTCCTATCTTTCTAGGCATTTCTGAGTTGGGATTCTTTACAGGGTTGGGGTTTTAGATGGCACTTGTCAACTCTGCCTTCAGGGTTTGTAATGTAACTTGCTCTGGGTTTTGACTCTCATTAGGAGGTTTGGCATCTTGAGGCGTGGCTGCACCATTACTTGTAATGGTGCCATAGCTCATAGCTTGCCATTTAACATTATTAATACGTTGACTGTTGTAAAAGAGGATTCGTGCCTTACTATGTAAATATATTGCGCGTTGGCTTTTATGTGAAGTCTGTAATGTGTTTTGGTATAAGATGCGTACAATTTTCGTTTAGCGTTTTTAATAGATTATACTATGTAAATTCGAGATTGTGTAGTTATTTTGATGCTGCGTTTAAAAAGTTGACTTGCTAGGTTCGATCGTGGATTTAAGCCTGTAGAATTTACTCTATGTATAATGGTAACAATTTTGGTTTTGGAAGTATGCATAGCACTCCGTTTATATTGTTTATAATTTATGTTTGGGAAAGCTTCTAGATCTTGGGGCATTATGCCATGGGCTGCACCATTATTGCAATGGTGTCATAGCCCATTGGCTTTCCAGTGTAAGCTTTGTGTTAGCGTAAATGGAAAACTATGTATTATTCAGAGTGTTGTAATTTGGTTTTAATGGTTTGGTGTGGGTACAGGCCATGCCATGAATGGCTTGTTCCTCTCTTAATGACTTCGATAGCTTAGTTGGCATTTTAATATGTAATTTGTTATTTAAAAATATATGGATGTAATAGCCAGGGTTATGGAAAACCCATGATATCGTTTCGTTACTGTAGCGTGACTGTGTGATTGTATTTGGAAACTTGGCTGTGATCAGTGTGATTGGGTATATGACCTTCAGGATTTGGGCCTGGGCGACACCAAATTGTAAAACATTTTATATGTAATAATAGAAAGGATATTATGTATTAAGCTATGGATTTTGTTATGCATTTTGATTACAGTAATGATTTATGTTAAGGTTATTATTATGTTGGCCTTGGGTCATGAACATCCATGGGATTCGATGTCGCGACCTGTGTTGGCATAAGATAGGGTTTTCTTCTTAAGAGGAATGATTCCTTGTTTAAATAAGAACTATAAAGATGTTTTCATTGTGGATTTTAATTTTTCTTATAAATTATATTTGTAACCCATAAGGGTCGATACCACGATCTATGTTTATTAATACAGAGTTATATGAATTGTTTACTTGGTAAAATTATAGGTGGATGTTTATGATGAATATTATATGGGACCTTTAAAGATATAATGTATGTGATTTATGGTATTTCATTATAGATTTTAAGACTGTAGGTTTTATGGTAGAGTCTTGATGAGGACCACATGGATGGTCACGATATCCCTCTCATTAATTATAATGTTTGTTTCTAGTTATGTAAAGTATTTTGTTTTAATGATTATGTGAAAGAAACCTTGGAAGGTCTTTAATAACTTGATTAGCTTGTTTATTATATGAAATTTGTTCTTAGTAGATCTAGTTTATAATATATACTTGTTATTAGTTAGCATAATTAATATTTTAATTAATTACTACTGAACTAGTTTCTTTAAAGCTTAGGGCAAGCCTTTGTTGACAAATGGAATATGTCAGAAGGGCATTAAATATAGAGAACAAACTATAAACATAATACTAAGATCAAAACCTATTTAATACATGAACATTTATGAAAGATACAAACCCTGAACATAAACAACATTTAATAAAAATTCTTTACCCTATGATTAGTAAATTACAAATACAAACCCTAGAAGATTTTTAACCATAAAACTTAACCATTAGGGTTAGAAATTACATTGCAACCATTACTTAACATAAACAGTAATGAATCTTTAGGAAAGAAATAGAATAGGCCTTCAAGGGTTTCATACCTGAATTTTAAGTTTTTTCAATGGTTGCACATGCACACTTAAATAACCAGCATTAACAATTCAATGTATATCTAACCTCTGTTTGATGACCAAATCACTTAGGAACTACCACATTCCACCCAACCATAACCTGGAACTGTTCCTGGTTTAAATCCGGATCCCCCGAGATCGAATCCAACATGCGAGTAGCTTATAGCTCCTAAGGTAGGGTTTCCTAACTGGTAATCAGTTTTGAATCAATCCTCTTTTCCTTGCAGGAAAAGTTCTCCAAGAAAACACTTGAGAGCAAAAGCATGAAGAATAATAATTCTCCTAGATAAAAATCAGAACCCCAAGCCTTTGCTTGGCTTGAGTCTTTATAGACATACTTTTCAGTCAAAAGGGGGAGTTAAATCAAGAAATCTGTGGTTTCTTAATTTAACCATTTTTAATTTACTGGGGTAATTTTCAATTCTTAACCTAGAAAATTTTAACTAATTCCTAGTAAATCTTTCATAGATTTTCACTATTTATTAATTCTTTAATAATAAATAATAATTAGTGGAGCTTCTCTTCTTTCTTTAATCAATTATATAATTAATCATAATTAATTCTTTATACATACTATGTATAAAAAACATAGTATTAAAATACTTGTTAGCATTTGTCTTCGGGCATCATGTATCATGATCCCTAGACTTAACGACACTTCTTTAGTAAGGTCAAGTAGATAGATGGATCAGGTCTACTAGGCTAGGCAACTCTAAACATCCTTGCATGTTGGATTTCCCTTGTATAATGTGGTAGTTCTTCAGTACTTGATGAGAATACAGAAATTCAAAATTTTATTTAATCACTTAAAAATAAGTATGATGAGATCAATATTATTTTTGAGTCGTTTTCACTCAAAGGTGATTTTATTCTTTTCCGTAACCCCTAGCCGCTTACCAGAGCCCATACTCAATGCTTATAACAGGGAGTTACAAACATAGTGCAATTCTAGAGCTCTCGCTCAACGCTAAATGCTAGGATGTACTTGTACCATACACCTAGGGATACAATGGTCAAGGATCCGATGCTCTAGAGCTTATGCTCAACATCAACATGGAATGCTCCAGAGATTATGCCCAACATTTCCAATTATATTTTCATGTGTTCCAGATATTTATGCTCAACACAAATGTAAGTACTCATGTTCTCTAAAGCCTCTCTCTCAACACAAAACATCTCATCGATCATGTGCTTCAGGGTCCATGCCCAACACAAAACATTTCATCAATCATGTGCTTCAGGGTCCACGCTCAACACAACCAACATATATATACGGGTGATTCCATGAAGATGGGTAACACTTTTTGGCCAAATTTGGCGATGAAAACCTGATTTTTTACTCATGTGCTAGATAGAAGCCCTCAAAATGCATATATGCCATGTGAATTTTGACTTGTAATAAAAAAAAAAATTGTAGAATATTATGTTGGCTTCATAGTGATATTTTTTTTTAAATATTCCGATGTCATTTAATGTGTGAATTTTTGCATTTACTGAACTGTGTGACCTTAAAAATTTGAAGAAGCTAATAAGTGGCTCATGTCCATGTAGAGTAATTCAATCTTGCATTAATAATTTTAAAAAAATAAATATATGAGCATGATCTACATAAAATGCAGTGTGATTTTCATTTTTTTTGTTAATTTTTTTCGCATTATACAATTATTTATTATTTTTCAAAAGTGACCACATTCGATTTCAGCATCGTTTTAAACACATATTTGTCCACGTAAAGGAATTTTTTCTATTTTTTCAAATATTGAAAAACCAAAGATACCCTTTTGAAGAGGACACGTCGATATGTGTTGTGTGCATTTTTAAGAATTTTTTGGCTGTGTATTTTTAACTCTGGGGATTTTTCTTTGAGCTGCTTCGAAGTTGCAATGTGGTTTTCAAAGTATAAGTTTTAGAAGTAATTAAAAAATAAATTTCATATGAATGCCAAAATGCTTGTATGATACCTCAATGGATAGAAGATTCGTTGGTGAATTTATCGGTATCAACTCCGCTCAGTTATGTGCTAGGAATGGCAGGGTTTACACCTCTGCAAGGCACAGGAAATTTTTCATTTGTTTGAATGTGGGCTAAGTCTGTTTTTTTAAGCCCTCGATCGAGCTATAAACCTCGACCGAGGTATTTAAATACCTCGGTCGAGGTCTTAATGAACCCTTGACCGAGGGTTTGTAAAGCCCTCGACCGAGGGTTTGTTAAACCCTCGGTCGAGGGTTTGTTAAGACCTCGATCAAGGTATTAGCTCGGTCGAGGTATTAGCTCGGTCGAGGTCCTAGTGAATCTTAGTGGTTATAAAAATGGGTCTTGGAGTAGTAGGAGTATTAGATATGATTGATCAAATGGGTCTCGGAGTATTTGTAGAAATAGGTCTTGGAATATTAGGATTTATAGATATGATTGATCAAATCTATGACTCCTATTACTCCTCGACCCATATCTACAGATCTACACATAAAATTTAGAGGAAGCAAAAGTAGTAATGTTTTTACATGTTTCTTCTTGAAGGTATGGGTGAATAATGTTTTTTCAATACTTTATTTATAATGGGCATTTATTTATTTGTTTGAAGCAATTATAAATAATACATAATTGTTTGAGATATTTACAAATGAAATATTTACATAGTTTTGCATGATTATGTATTTATTTGATAATGTGAAAAATAAAAGGTGGAATTCTACTATTTATAAAATAAATGTTTTATGAATATTTTCTTTATAGTGCAAATCCTTATAGATAAATATTGATTTTTGAATCGCTTGAATAATATAAAAGGTAAACTATTGAATTCAATTATTTAGAAATAATTATTGGTGAATTTGTTGTGTTTATGGTTCAAATTTTTATCATTTTATTATACTTACCAACTTAATATAGATTATTATTCTTATCCTATATTATATAAGTGGCACCCATAGCTCTACTTTAACACTACATAATATAAATAGTGTTAATGTCACCATTTTTACTCCACATATAAGTGGTGTTAATATCACCACTCTAACACCACACGATATAAATGATATTTGTGATACTAGTATATGGACATTCTTGTTGTTTTGTCTAATAACACTCAAGCACTTGCTTCCATCC
>LPNX011155068.1:0-41070 GCA_001517045.1 Pseudotsuga menziesii | reverse complement strand
CTTTTTCATAGCTGGGTGTGAATTATTTTTCATAGCTGGGTGTGAACAAACCCTCGGTCGAGGTTTAGTTAATACCTCGACCGAGGTATGAGCTCGGTCAAGGTCATGTAAAATCCTTTGGAGCAAAATCCCGAGAGTGAATTCAAACATTAATGACACTCCCCGAAGTCCCTGGTACAAAACAAAATGGAGCCATTTATTGAGTAGTGGGATGCAAATGCAAGCAGTGAAAGCTTTTCACATATTGAAAATGGCGAACCACAAAAGAGATTTGGAGAGAGTTTTATGGAGATCAAGGAAAAGTTTTTTGTGGAGAGTTCTATTTTCAATATGTGAAAAGCTTTCACTGCTTGCAGTTGCATCCCACTACTCAAAAATGGCTCCATCTTGTTTTGTACCAAGGACTTCGGGGAGTGTCATTAATGTTTGAAGGAAATTTTTTTTATGGAGAGTTCTACTTTTAGGTTCTCATGAGTTGTTGGAGGATTCAACAAAGTATAATGAATATATTTTGCAGTCTTTGGTAATTTAGTGATTCCTCAAATAAATACAATTCAGTTATATAATGATCATGTTCATTTATAAAAGGGGTCCGCGGCCTCTATTTATGATTTTTTTGATAGAGGCACCTCGGTCGAGGTATGTACCTCGACCGAGTTAATACCTCGGTCGAGGTATTTATTAACCCTCAGTCGAGGCTTTAATACCACGACCGAGGGTTAATAAATACCTCGACCGAGGCATAAGGGAATGTCCATATCTAGTTAATTCACCTGTTACAGTGCAGGTTCTAGCACCATTTTTTTTAATATGGCATCGACATTCATCAAACGAAGTGAGTAGTAATCATTAACATAGGTTTTGAAATTCATAGTAGCTTGCATGATCCATATTTATGTGAATAGTATTCATTAACGTATGTTTTTTCAATTCACAATCGATATTTATCAGCCTTTGGTGGCAAACACAGTTTCCTTCCTCTGATTTGTGTCCTTTTCTTTCGATGATCTACTCTAGATAATAATTCAAGAACATTTTCTTCTTCCATGCATATATTTATCTTTATTTGATTATTTGATCTCTTTGGTAGAGTTGATAACCTTTCATTATGTTTATTCAAGAGCTTTCTTTTCTTCTTTAGAATGGAATTCTGATGCAAAGAAGTGTTTGGAACTACCCTAACTTCATTTTATTTAGTCACAAACGTAGAAAGCACATGATCTTTGACATTAGGAACATAATTTTCATGAATATTTTCAAAATATTTTTCACCCTTCAAATTTTCTTTACGGTGGGGGAATAGAAACACCCTTACTTTACTAACCAACCAAGCACCCATGTGCTATCCTTAGAAGCAGGGTTATCTTTAGCTTTTTCAATATTTAGAACATGACTTTCTAATATTTAGGTAGTTGGTGTTCTATGTTTAGATGGGGCACATGGATCAAGAAATATCCATAACTAGGTAGGTCATTATCTCTAAGAAAGAAGATGTACAATAATGAGCTTAACTTAACTTAACTACTAAAGGGGATGTACAATAATGATCTCACAATAAATGGTATACCAATCTGACATCTTAGAAAAAATAAATATAACCCTGCTTCAATGGGTGCTTGGTTGGTTAGTAAAGTAAGGGTGTTTCTATTCTCCCACCGTAAAGAAAATTTGAAGGGTGAAAAATATTTTGAAAATATTCATGAAAATTATGTTCCTAATGTCAAATATCATGTGCTTTCTACGTTTGTGACTAAATAAAATAAAGTTAGAGTAGTTCCAAACACTTCTTTGCATCAGAATTCCATTCTAAAGAAGAAAAGAAAGCTCTTGAATCAACATAATGCAAGGTTATCAACTCTACCAGAGAGATCAAATAATCAAATAAAGATAAATATATGCACGGAAGAATAAAATTTTCTTGAATTATTATCTAGAGTAGATCATCAAAAGAAAAGGACACAAATCAGAGGAAGGAAACTGTGTTTGCCACCAAAGGCTGATAAATTTCGAATGTGAATTGAAAAAACATACGTTAATGAATACTATTCACATAAATATGGATCATGCAAGCTACTATGAATTTCAAAACCTATGTTAATGATTACTACTCACTTCCTTTGATGAATGTCGATGCCATATTAAAAAAAATGGTGCTAGAACCTGCACTGTAACAAGTGAATTAACTAGATATGGACATTCCCTTATGCCTCTGGAAATTGCCAAAGACCTTGAAAGAAGTTATATAAAGGACTAATCTATGTGGAACAGAGCCCCAACAAAGAAAATAATTATGTGGCATTTTTAATCAGAGGATTAACCGCAAGAATACTTGGAGATGTAAGTACAATCAATGAAACTCTAACCTAGCATCACCACCGGAGCTGAGGAAAGAATATTGAATGCAACAAAATGTAGGACCTATGCTTGAGTCAAATGATTTGAATGTAGAGGATTTTTTTAAATCCCATATTTACCTCAAGAAAAAGAATTAGACCAGACAGTGTACCACTTGGAACCAGAAGGGACTATAGAGAAGTCCATAAAAATACCAAATATATGTAACAGTGGATAGTCAATAAGAAGATTATTAAGCCCCCTCATATAAGCTAAACGTATTTTTTAGATAAACACATGTTTTCATATCACATGCATTTGCCTATTATAGAACTATTCCCTTCTGCCCCCGCGGCCTCTTTTTATAACTTTTTTAACACAGGCACCTCGACCGAGGTATTTCTTAACCCTCGGTCGAGGTATTAAAACCTCGACCGAGGGTTAAGAAATACCTCGGTCGAGGGCTGAAACAAACCTCGGTCGAGGGCTTGATAAAACCTCGGTCGAGATATTAAAACCTCGGTTGAGGGCTTGTTAAACCCTCGACCGAGGTACATTTTTCTGTTTTTGCCGAAATGCACTTTCCAAAAAGTGTTACCCACATCCGCGGATTCACCCATACATATATATCATCAACAATTGGATTACGCCCAATATACAAAGCAAATCATCATGTTCATATGTAGTGGGGTATTTTACCCAATATAAAAATAAAACATCAATATAATCATCATGATCAATAGGCTCATGCCTATAGATGGTAGGTCCAAAATTCGGGATATAACAAGAACAACTCTCCTTATTTTCAAAGCAGAGATTTTTCTGATAGTTGTTTTCCTAGTAATTACTATTACGGTTACTGTTTCTCCTTCATTATTTACGCAAGTAAAAGTTTTATCGAAACAATTCAAAACTACTCTATGCTTTTCTAACCAGTCCATACAAATTAACATGTCATAAGAGCCTAAAGGAAGTACATTTAGCTTCACTGAGGTTTCAAACTAATTAATAATTACAGTACAATATTTTACAAAACTAATCACTTTTCTTTTTGCTCCAGTAGCTAGTTGAACTAACCATGACTTTGCAAACTTTTCTACTAATAAATTGCATTTTTCTACTAAATCAAGAGAAATATAACTCAGGATAGCTCATGGGTCAATTAAGATAGAAATGGGTGTGATTCAGCTTACCTTCTACTTCCACCATGGAAGTTTGATAATTTGCTTGCCTATTTTCCAGCACCGCATTGATCCTGGACGTCGCCCTTGCTAAGTCACCAACAATCATCTCCTCCTATACTGTATGAATGTCGCTGACATTCTTCTTTCTGTTAGGGTAGACTGATGCATAATGAGTTCCATTACAATCCCAACACTTTACTGGTTCTTTACGTTCATTATTATTAATGTTTGCTATGATTATTAGCAGGTTCCTTATTTCTAAGGCCATTAGGGTTTGACTGTGAATTACCTTTATTTCCCTCAAAATTCTTATTAGGAAAAATACGTATGTTATTATTCCTAAAATTGTGGTTAGATATGAAACTTGTCTTCTTCAGTTCAAAATTATTAGACTTCTTCTTGGACGTTGCCCTTGCTAAGTCACCAACAATCATCTCCTCCTATACTGTATGAATTTCGGTGACATTCTTCTTTCTGCTAGGGTAGACCAATGCATAATGAGTTCCATTACAATCCCAACACTTTACTGGTTCTTTACGTTCATTATTATTAATGTTTGCTATGATTATTAGCAGGTTCCTTATTTCTAAGGCCATTAGGGTTTGACTGTGAATTACCTTTATTTCCCTCGAAATTCTTATTAGGAAAAATATGTATGTTATTATTCCTAAAATTGTGGTTAGATATGAAACTTGTCTTCTTCAGTTCAAAATTATTAGACTTCTTAGCCTTCCAGTTTGACATGCTTTCCTTTTTGCGGTTCTGCTCATAGCAAAAAAATTCCTTTCACATAGCCTCCTCAAGGGTTTTTGGATTATCATATTTGATTTTTGTCTTTAATGTGAAAAGGTAAACAACTTAGAAACTACTGCACCTTTGTATTCTCATCCACAATGTAAGGAACGTAATGTAGTAAACTTAAAAATTTATTGTTTAATTCTTTCATGTTTATAGTTCCCAACTTCAGTTCATAGAATTCCTTAGCTCACTCATCGCAGTACTGTTCTGACGTAAACTTATTTTTAAAGTATTTCTTAAAGGCACTCCAATTAATGTTATTTTCCCTAATACCTTTTACTTGTTTTAAATCCTGCCACCAGATATCTGCCTTTCGAGTTAAGTATTAAATGGCCATCCTTGCTTTTAGCTGGTTAGAGTAATTATAGATTTGGAAATACTTCTTCATTCCAGATAGCCATGATTTGACTTCCTCTCCTTTCTCAGTTTCACTGTTAAAAGTTGGTGGTTTTATCTTCTTAAATTCTCCTGAAATTTCCTCATAGGGCTTAAATTTTCTTTTTCTTGAATGGTAATTATCCTCACTGCTATCACTAGTGTACTCACGGTTCTTCCTGTGTGAATCACCATAAATTTCAGGGGAGGAGCTACTTTCAATTTTATACTGTTTGGACTTTTTATTTTTGTGTTGGTAGGAGGTATTTTCAGATCCTATCTGTTTATCTTTTTCTTCACTCTAAACATTTTCCATCAGTATCTGGTTAAACTCCTCTTGAGCTCTTAGAACTATTTCATTCTCTTTTTTAACTGTTTCCATTTCAGTTCTTAATTATTTAACAGTTTGTAATAATTCTGAAGAATTGTTAGTTATTTCTTCCTGAACTCGTTCTCTTCTAGAATTACTTTGTTCATTAAACGGGGACTCTTCATCTGCACATTCCTAGAGTCTTTCCATACCTGCAATTCTAGCTCAGAAAAATTTTCTGGTAATAATATTTCAAAAGAAAAATAATAATCAGTATGCATGCATTTAATTTACTGTTTGTCTATGTAGGTTGAGCCGCATTCAGGCCTAGTGTCTGAACGTGTTCTCTGATACCATATGTAATACTCCAAAATTTCATAAAAATTTAAAGTTTTTCTTATGACAATAAATGTTTACAATTGTCGCTTAAGAGGGACATCTAACCGTTAACAACTAACATAGTAAGGTCTTAAAGACGAACTAAAACTAATTCCTTTATTAAATTCTGTACTATGCATACTTAATTATTTGCTTTTATAAATCAATATTAGAAATTGATTTAGCAGGTGATGATCTGAAGTAACATGAGCTGAAACATCTGTTTGTTTACTATGCACTAAAGTTTTTTTTTACTATTTGTAAACATGAAGGAACTTCAGTTCATGTCCGAGGCTTACTTAGATTTTTAGCTAATGCAGTGAAGTGATGCTTCTTGTATAGGCCTTTTTACACGTAAGACGTTTTTATAATCCAGTTTCACGATCGAGATTAATTATCTCAACAAGCATAAGTAAATGCTAGTATATTTCTTTAATTTACAGCTTTAAGCAAAAAGGAGGTATCATCAATCTGTATATTTTCCATATATTGAAATTTCTAAGTCATTACTAAAATGTTGAGGTCTTTTTTTTTTGTTTCTTTTTTTTTTTTTACTAGGGGAATCAGCAACTGGGGTCGGGTTGGTACTCGGGTGACACGGGGTCTAAGGATCCAATCCCACTAGCACTATAAACCTAGGTGTAACCACAGGACTCGAACCATGGCAGACAAGGCCATTTGGGGGGGATTTGAACACGAGACCTTCCATTTACAAACAATTCCATTTAACACTTGCTCTTCCCCCCCACGGAAAGATGTTGAGGTCTAGTTGTTAACATTCTTAAACTTGATTTAAGAATATAAATTTTTCCTGTAAAATTTCTTCTTATTTATTTACCTATGATCCTAAGTACTAGGAAATCTAAGCACAACATAGAAAATCGATATTTTATTCCTAGTTTTAACTATAACTCATACATCATTTTTTTTAGTTTATTATTTCTTTTTTATGTTAAAACAAACCCTACATGCATTCAATAGAATGATAGGGTTTAAAATTCTTTTAGACAGGGTTTAAAATTCTCTTACATTTTGATTAAGCTCTAAAGTCTTACTATGTTAGATATCCTGTGTTCGACAACGAACTATGGTTTAAAAGAAGCTGATGGCAGACTGTGCATTTTCCTGTATTGGATAAATTACAGTTTTGTTTAAGTTTAAATTAAAAGAAATACTTTACTGTTAAAATTACTTGTGTTTCATGAATGGATTGTTAAAAGAATATGGGATAGATTTTGCTATTGTTTAAATCCATAATTTGGATTTTTATTTAAAAGGAGGGAATTCTTTAGGATATTAGTATGAAAACTAATTCTGAGTTCTTTTCTTATGTTATTTTCATTTATACTTGATAAACAGTTTTAATATTGTTTATGTGTAATTTTTATCTAACTCTATGCATTTATAATATGATATTATAATTATAAAAAAATAAAGGGTTTTTTTTAAGAAAAAAAGGGTAAAACTGTAAAAGCCCTAATCTGGGAAGAGGAAGTAAAGAAAGCTAGTTGACAGTTTTCCCTAAATTTAGGGTATGTATTTTTATTTTTATTTAAAACCTGCATTATTATTGTTTAACTATAATGTGGTTATTATTTGATGTTTACTTACATTATTAATGAAAATTGCTTAGATGTTAATGCCAAACCTAAGTGATTACTATACTTTATTAGTTACTTGCGCTTATGTTAAATTGTTTTTCCTATTTATGTTAATTTCCTATTTTTGTAAATAGTTAATAAATGTAGATATCTAAATTAGGTTTAAGCTTTTAAAGCCAATATGTTTACTGTGTTCTTACACATACTGTATAATTTATTTTAATCAACATATATTTATAAACTATTACAGATATAATTTAGATAATAGAACTTCTGAAAAATATTGAAATCTGACTGCTAAACAATCCTATCAAGATTCAACAGTTGAAAGTAAATAACTACATTCCTACATTTCTCGACTTGATTTATTCATCATATTTATCTCCACCTACTGTACTAGAGTACTACCTTCTTGAAGGTGTGGAAAAATACACTTAGGTATTTTTATTCACCAGTAAAATTAAGCTAACCTTTAATCATTTATTCTAACACATAACTAAAAGAGAACTTATAAATCCTAGATCATTTAAGGATTTAACTACTAACAAATAATCATATAGATGCATCTAGTCCTAAATTTATACATTCCATATTTCCATACTTTTGCACAGAGGAGTTAGAAATAAAATGTAGAACCTGGAAATATAGCATAGGAGACAACAATTTAAGGAGCCCGTTCCTCCCAACCAAATCCTGAAGATAATTGAACTACAAATCTTAGGACCCTCGAGCCTGTCTACTGGTCCACCTAGTTGAAATCACTGGGTGAGAGGACTGGTTTATAAACATCTGCATCCACAGAATAATCAATAGTAATCTTCTTGCCTATAGAAGTAAGAACTCAGCTCAAATCAGCTACACTAGTTTAGAACTTCAACACTTTTCACTCAAAAACTTTTGCTTCCCCTCCATCGAATTTATTGTGCACTAATTTCACTCAGAAATTTCACAAGTAAAGAATGAGGAGCCTCAGCTGAATTCAATCAAAATTTTTTATCAACATGCCTAGGTATTTTTTGGGTCAGTTTTCACTTAATGAGCCACCTGCTCTTGTTCCACTTTCTTGGGGAACATGACCACAAAAATAGGGAAGTTTCCTCCTGCAACAACTAGAAGTACTTTGAGGATGTTTCCAAGTGTCAATATGCTCTCAACCCAGCCTATTCCACCAAGTGGCCAGTAAAACACTCATTTAACAACCTCATTAAGCTATTGTCTCATATTTCATTTATTTAATAATAAAATATTCAGCAATTAAATGCAATTATCCTTGACCCCACTTGGTCATTAATTACAAACTTTATAATAAATATAAAACATAATGTCTCCTAAACCATAAAATGTTTTTGCAATTTGGGGTATGTGACAATTCCTTAGAAAAAACTAGGACTAATATGAATCCAACACATGATTTGAAGGTATGAACTAAGCCCATGATTTGGAGGTATGAATCCATCCCATGATTTGGAGATTATTCCTCAGCCCACCCAAATAAAATAACCCTCAATATTTATATTACTAGATTTCAAATTAAAAATCCCCCCTTGACTGCTTAATATGAGGCAATATATTTTTTAGGTTTTTAGGAGTATTCAAACCTCATATGTGATATGATATTGCCTTGCTAGTGAACCCCCCAATGGTCAATATTAAGAATCTTACATGCACTATAGAAAAAATCCTTGAGAATTGTTAGTTTCTTGTTGATATCATATGGTCTCCTAGCCATAAGAACAATATCATCAACATAAAGAAGAAGGATGGGGACTATACCAATTAGATTTGATGATGACACAACTTGCTTCTTCTCAACATCCTTCTTACTTATCGATGTATATATAAAAAATGGTAAGGGACGGGGACAACCTTTTTTTACTCCTATATTACAATTAATTTCTTTTTACTAGCCTTTAGTGTTCACAAACTTGGCAATAGCATTCTCGTACAACCTCATCACAATAGGCCTCAACTTGAAAGGAACTTTTATCTCTTCTAATCTATTTCAAGGAATCTAAGCATTGTGTCAAATGTGTTTCTAAAGTCAACAAAGAAATACCAAAGATTTGTTTTATTATTGCAATACTCATTCACAATTGTCATAAATATAACAAGGTGGTCGAGACTTAAATAATATCTCTGAAATCTTTGTTTCGGACTTTCTAACCATAAGATAATCTTTTGTCTAAAATAATTCTATATAATTTAATTAAAAATTGACTAATTATTATAGTCCTATATAGGACTCCAAACCTTAATATCAAATGGTCTTTAGATTAGACTCCAACCAATTGAGCTACCTTTGGATACTAGATTTTAAAATATATATATATATATATATATATATTCTTTAATCTTATGCACTTTTTTTTACTACCTAAATCTTATTTTCTACAAAAAGAAACTTGCAATATATTTAATTATAGAGATATAAATACAATTTGGTGGAGACATTGGAAACTTATAACATGTGCATCAAGACTGGGTTTCTGAAATAAATTTTAGGCATCTACATGGAGGGGTTTCTCAATGGCAAGAGATATAGGGAATCATAAGAGAGATTTTCTCTATTATTATAACTGACCAGAGTCAATGGTGTCCAAGGCACACTAAACCATGCTTTTGGACATTGCACACATTCAGATTCCTTCCTTCTCCCTTTATTCGAACTTAGTAATTTCATCAAAAATATTTACGACAATAGGCTTTTTTCTCCTACGTCAGTTTTGAAAAAAATTGCACCTTTTTAGTCGTCCTTCTGATGAATGAAGATATGCCATGCGTCTCACGAATAACAACCCACCACGTGGGTTTGTTTTTAGCGTGTTTCTAAAGTTTTGTTCTACTGCATTTAGCTCCAAATCCCTCAAATCATGTGGACAACATGAATTGCTGAAAGAAGTCTATTTCTATTAGGGTTTGGTTCGAAGTCAAAATGGAAAACAAGGTTTCATTCAACAGTTCAAAGGAAGCTCAAGAAGCTAAAGGAAGAAACAATGATGTTGATTGCTGAGGAGAGTTAGCACACAGGCATGGAGAACCTTGTAGTGGGATGACCACGAGCTATTATGAAGTGATTGCATTGGAAGAAGTAGCCATGTTGATTGCTGAGGAGAGTTAGAATACAGACAGAAATCCTTGGAGTGAGATGACCATGAACTATTATGAAGTGATTGAATTGTAAGAAAAGGGGAGACAAATACCTCCATGAATACAAATTCAATTGAACAGGTATATTTTACAATTTGAAGATGATTCTATTCTCTAAAATCCCTCTCAAATCTTCCCTGCCGAGCCTTTGTAACTGCACAGACATCAAGGATTCCTTCACTTGGTTTCTCTCAAAATACCGAAGTTTCAATTGGATACCTATCAAAATGACAAACCCCGACTCTTCTTTCAACTCAGGCAATTTCCGAAGATGGTATGCTAGTAGAGGAGGAGAAGGTGGCTACTTTAGTGGTATGCAAGGCCTGTGGACGACCAGAGATAGAGAGGGGTTGATGTGGAGAAGAGAGGATTCAAGGTGGTATTGGGACCATCCCTGGTTTTTCATGGTGGCCCATCAAGGTCTATAGGCCTTGTCTTAGTTTCATTGATTCTTGTGGGTGGTATAGGAGACGTGGGAAGACTCTTGGACCATATTGCATTTGGAAAGGAAAAGGAGTAGATATTTTGATATCAAAGATGGCTCTAAACAACTTTAGTGTAAGATATGCAATTTATCTTTATTTTTTATAATACATACATAAACAAATTAAATGTAATGTAGTTTCTCTTGTATTTTGTTATGTTACATTCTAGAGTAAATCTGTCTCAACTCTATAATTTTTTTGTCGGAGGAAAAGAATATGATATTAAATAAAAAAATTACATGTCGGCAGAAATTGCTCACTTCAGAAACATTGTTTTCCAAGTAAAAATTAATCGTATCCCCAGAGGTAGAGAGCGTCCATACTTGGAGAACACGCACCTTTTATTTTTTGTTTATATATATATATAAAAGGTTTTGTCTTTCAGTATATAATTAGCAGGTTGTTCCTTGAAAAGTTGATCTCCAATGAATTGTGAACCCATTTATACTTTTCAATTTCATGAATCTCATGAACATTAGAGGATTTTTCCTTGTTGGTTTTATTTTTATAGTTGTTGAGTTTCTTTTACAACAAGGAGGACATGTATTTATCATGATTCATCTCATGCACATACAACAGTTTCCCTCAGTCATTTCTCTAGCATGAAAACATCATCAAAAGAAGGAAATTTTGTTTACATCCAGCATGCGAAAAGTTATATATATGTGTTGAACTAATGATGGGTTCAAACCTGCACTGCAGATAGTGTTTAATGCAATTCTATCCTATTTGAAATTGTCATTCTATCCACACCATATTGCAAACTGTCTTTTACATTTACACTATTTTCGGGTTGGGTGGAAATGTATTTGTATCAATGAGCCTGATTATGGTGAACTAGTAATCGATCTCTTGCTGAGTAAATTTGATGTGCTAAACAACTAAAGTATAACAAAAATGGGTGCAAAAGTAAATCCTCAAATTTATATTCTTTATTTGGTCATGGAAATAAGTAAATTGGAAAGACCTTTCCCTCAATATCTATTTAGTCAATGGATCCATTGGTGTTTTGAATTCTACGTGGAAATTGATGGGTTGTAGAACATATTTGCTTCTCTAGAATGTATTTGACAAGTTTTCTTGGAATTTACCTATCAAAATATACAAGCATGCCGAATTTAAACCCGTCAAATCCACGCTAATCTCATCCGCTTACCCTTCATAAATAAATACGATTAAAATTACTAGTTAGGTACCTGAATTCAATACTAGCGCGACTCTTGCTTGTCACGTGAAGGTTTGAGGATGGACTAGGGAACAATGATCGTCTGGAGGAGGCTTAAGTTGGATTTGTATGTCGTTGGGTCAAGTTTATTTTCATATTGCAAGGGTTATTAAATTATATGTATTTAGACATCACGGGGTTTGGTCGCCATTATAGATTTGTCACTAAATGCAGAGGAAATAACAAAATGAAGAGAGGGATTATATTAGCGGTTTTTATTTATTTATTTATTTATTATTATTAGAGCTATTTGATTTTCAATAGTATCCTGAATATTGAAGGTGTTGTGAGGGGTTTCTAAGCAAGGGAAATTTTTTTTATGGGGCAATGATGTGCACGTTAAATGACCTTGGCATCTCCAACCCCTCACGAACTGGAGGATGGTGCGCTTTATTGAAGCTGGGTCCAAAAAATGGTCCCGCTCACGAATGGACTACAGGCCGATCTCCTCCTTTGTATACTCTCATATGCTTATCATTAATTAAATTTAGGAAGATTTACATCATTTAATGCATGGAAAAAATTCATCATATTTATTCTCGATTTATGCTTCTTTGATGGGCTTGTGACTCAAGTGTAGTGGCATTTTTCAGAGAGAAACATAATAGATTTTTTGGAAAAAAAAGAAGCTTGTTTGGGGGTATGTCTGATTTTCTCATGTTTCATATGGGTTAGGAGTTGTATTTCGGTGATTTTGAAAAGTGGTAAATGGTATTTTTAGATGAAATTCTGACTTTTCCCAGCTATGTTTTTGGTTTATTTTTTGTGTGGTTGGTTTTTAAGGTTTTTATTTTTTTTCAACCCTTTTTTAAGTGTGGTTGGTTTTTAAGGTTTTTTATATTTTTTCAGCCTTTTTTTTGGTTGTGTAATAATTTGTGAATAATTTAGGCATTTAACTAGAAAATAACAATATGTCTACTATCAATTGTAAATATGAAAAAAAATTGACACTTTGTTGATCTACATACAATGTAAAATGACAAGCCCTAAAACTATATAACAATTATCAAATTTTGAATTGTCTGGCTTGTAAAATCTAAAAATCTAGGCCCGATTCTACCGCTTTTTTCTATTCTACTACTTGTAAATAATCACCGTGGATTTTGGTTTTCATTTCGGCTTTCAACGAAATTGTCTAAGGGCCTTTCGAGTCCAGAAGTAGTTTGAAACCATGAATACCTTTCATGGTCATGGTTTCATGTTGGATAAGAAACTATGTGGTTTTTAGAGGTGTTTTTCAAATGAAATGAGTAATGCTTACAAGGTTTTGGTGAGGTAGAATGCATAAGAGTTTGAAGGATCATGACCGTATTGTTTTCTTTTTATGTTATGCCGGGGAGTTTTCCTTTTAAATGAAAAAGTGCATGTATTGTATTCAAGGGTCTGGTCTCTTCATAAAACCTATGTCACATGGGGTTTCTCCATGTCTCTTGGAAATATAACTGTCAAATTGTAAGCAATTATGTGTTTTATGTAGGTGTTTATGGAAGTATATGAAAAATGTGTATGCATTTTTATTATGCAAAACATGGACTGCATTTATTTGCAAATTTTATAATGTTGTTTATTTGTATTCGTTAGATGGTAAATAATATGTGTTTCATAGGTTTAAATTCCTTACGAGACATGGTTTTCTTTGAATATCAGCCAAAAATAACCAATATGTGTTACAATAAACAATTTCAAAAAAAGAACTTTAGATGATAGATAATAAATTATACAAATACTTTGATAATCTCTTAGGGGCAAATAATAAACATCGATTCCTTCTTCTTCCCAGTTTCTCTTATGGATGAAAACTCTTGAAGATAGAAAAATGAAACCTGCATAAAATAACAGAAACACAATGAATAGCAACATGAAAGAGTCATTGCTTTGTGAGGTAAGTTAGATTAAGCTTGCTTGTGAATGTTCATCCTCATGATATTAGAATTTCAGAAGAATTAATTCGTTTTCATACTCCTCCCTAACTACTCCCCTTCTCCCTCTAGAAATGGAGGAAACGACGAAGAGGATGAAACAACAGAAGCCGAGGTTGTGAGGTCAAGTAGTCTAAGACCATCAAATGGTGTTTCATCTAGAATCTTAGAAACCTACAAAGCATAAGAAAAATCAAAAGTAGAAAGCTCCAACACTTCATAATGTTGAAATTAGAATTCAAATTGGTTGCTAGAGGCCTCCACAACACTTCTGTTTGAATTCATCATTGGAATGAGCAAAATTGGACTGAGTAAAAATCATATTCAATTTCCCAATGATTCTCCGGTGAATATCCTGTCCAATTAGAAATGCTTGTTTGTAGGGTCTAGGCTTCTTTCTTGATTTGATGAAACCCTTAACAGGCTTTAATTTCCACTTCTCCAACTTTCTTTGTCTATTGGTAGTTTGATAATCTGTTACATTTGTTGCCACTTCTCCAACTTTTCCCACTGCCGGTCCCCTCATCTCTTACATCTATCTTGTTTTTTTATTGTTCTTATTCCAATTGTGAAGGGCATACCACACTTTCAACTAAATTCACAATAATTATGGAATTGGATGTATCCAATATTTTCACTATCTCCAACACTTTGAGGTTTGGTGAACATAAGTTCTAGAGATAAAAATTTATGTTAAACTTCGTTGTCATTTATAATTCTCAGCGTGTTTTAGTTTTATGCATATGGTTCTTCCACATTCTATAAAGAAGAGAACGGTTTGAATTTTTTAATAGAGTATATGGTTTTTGTAGTTGTCTAAACCGCCACAAGCTGGGAACATTTTACCTTGATTTCCGCTATTTGATAGCATTGTATTAGGTTAGCATCATGTTTCCATGTTCAATTATCTCTCTTTTCTAGTTTTTTTCCTGTTATTCAATAGGTTCGGATTTTGTATGTAAGAAGCCATCTACAACAGTTTCTAGAAATTCAGTAGTTAAGCTCCCATGTTTCCATGGACTTTTTGGTGTTATGTATTTTTTTGTCATATGAATTAATACCCTATTTCTATTTTGTTGTTTTATTATTCCTTCATTTCAAGGACAAGGGGGTGTGTATCCCATTATTATTTCCCTATATGGTTTTTTCCCATTCAATCCCATTGGCCTGTGGTCTTGTGATAATCTATTGCTTATTGTAAACATGACCCAGCTGCAACTCTTGGCAATGAAATATTTCAGGATAAATTCAAATACTCTCTCAAATTGGGTGAATCAAATTAATTGGTAGAGGTTTAGATCTCTTCCAATCTTGATTTCTTGTCTTGCTCCTATTTGGATTTTTATAAACGTAAAAATACTAAAGGTATTTTTGCAAGTAATTGTTTTCAAGCATGAATGTTATGATCTATCATGCATCCAAAATAACATTATGTCCTATAAGCGAATGATTCCACAAGAGAAACAATTACGTTTCAAAATGAATCCTACAATGTCTAACTTGCAATGCACAATATCTGTTAGTGTGGGAATAATGACAGAGAGGACTCATGCATGGAACAATGGCTTCCATGCATCTCTAACTGTTTCTATGGTTATTCCAAGTGAGATGTTTTAACATCACTTTAATAGCTTGAGTGCTAAAGGAACTTCTCAGATTCTCTTTACCTTGTTGCTCATGTTTACTAAGCTGGAACCAATAGAAAATTAGTACACACTAATAAATGATAAATTTCTAGGGTTGTTTCATGAATGGTCAATCATGACAAGGAAAATGGATAATAATATCTCATTATCATGACTTTCATAAACCCTATCCCTTATACAAAATCAAGCTACTTAAGCGTATTCCCAAGCACTTAACCAAGGCTAAGTGAAGAAATTTCAAATGCTTCGTCACACAAACAAATATCCTTACGTATATAGGATCATATATTTTCTTACAATATCATTTAAAATTTCTGTGAATATATTTTGTTTTACTTTAGGTCACCAAAAAGTCAATTCCCTTCAATCATTATTTGTCAAATTTGTTAAAATAAATCCTAAGTAGATTGCATTGTAAGGCTCGATAAGTCTAAGAATTCCCTTGGCCCTAAAACATACTAATCCCCAACTATATATCATAGCCTAATCCTGACAAAAGATAACACAAACTTATTTATTTAGCATGGAATTGAATATAGAACAATGACAGGGGTTGTATTTAATACTCGAAGCACATATTTTTGAAATCCAATGGGGAAACCAAACATAATCGGCCAAAGAATGGAGAAGGGGTGATCGAGGATGAGAGGGGTGAGATAATTCTTTCCTATGGCTTGGAAATTCATCATGCAAGAAGTTATGAATCTAAACTTATAATTTTGACTTCAGCCTTACTCAACTTGAAAAAAACGCCACACTTAATGTGTGTCCTTTATTACTAGCACATCTTGTTTATTAATGATATGAATGTAGCAGGACCATTGTAATGTAGACTATTTTCCATGATGTGATTGTAAGTGAACTATTCGAAGATTCAAAAAGCAAAAGTTAGAGGCCACACTAATTGTAGGACAAACATCAATTTGATATTAAACCAAGTTAATGTCTTGGTCAACAAACCAAATTCATGTTGAGGAGTACTAATATGATTAATTCTTTAATTATTCTACTGAAAAGGTTTAATTGCATTAATCTTGATCTTGATGTTAAACTACCTCTTATATATATATAAACACAAACCATCCTTTAGTTATGACTAAAATATTATAAAGTACTAAAACTTTTTAAGTCTGAACCAATAGATGATTAAATTTAAGAATACATTTGAATTAATTAATAAAATATTATTTTGCATTGTATATGAAAGTGCAAACCTTTTATGTTTGCACTGAAATATGTATATGAAATTGATAAACTTTTCATAATTTCTTTGAAATAGATATATGCAAAGTTCCATAAAACTAAACTATAACATTGATAATTATGTCATTCAACATATTGTTTATCCTAGAAAGAATTGGTCATTCATGATGTTGTACAATTCCTCCCAACGAAAAAAACCACGGTTTTGACACCTAGTATTGTGAAGTCTCAGTTCAGTGCATTTTTGCATCAATTCACATGGCTTGATTGATAAAGGAAAAACAAATCAACTTACTATAAAATCATATATTTTAAATGACATAGTTGATTTTGTGTCTACCCATGTTTTGAGTTTTATTATGTATTTAGAAAAATCAGAAATATTGTATTACGAACATTGATATATGAGGGCACATTTCCACCTTGCTAATTTACAAGTTTTGAAGCATCTAAAGGTCATTTACTTTGTTATGTTTCATAATTTGCAAAGTGGAAAACAACTATACACTTCCTTGATTGAGGATCACATATTTTGGTAGACTGCTCCATTTCCCCCTCTTTTTCACTCTAATCTAATTTCAATCCCGCTAGTTCAATCAATAACGTCTCAGAAATTGTTCTTATATTTAGGTATTGGGTGGGGTAGGATCATTTTTTTGTAGTTCTAGGCAAGGATACCTCTAGATTTAGAGATGGATTCACATAGTGGTGGTTCAATGCCAAGTCCTTTCCCTTGGTAGGTCTACTATATAGTTACTATATAATTAGAGATGATTGTTTGGGCATGTTTTCATGTGTACATGCTCAAAACAAAACATATATTGCCCCTTTTATTTATTTTCACTCTAAATCTAGTCCAGTGAATTCAACCAACAATGTGGTGGATTTTTTAAACAATGATAATGGCAATGCATTATCACTTGCTTTGATCTTCTCATGGAATAGTAAAACATAGGGGACACTGCAATGATGAGCTTGATTCATTAGTTGTTTTTATAAAAGTGTTCATATCTTCCACCTTAGTAGTTGACGTAGGATCATTTGGAAATGATACCTCTAGAGCTAGATCTTTTCCCTTAGTAAGTTTACTATCTATTACTATAATTTGAGATTATTACTTGCGCATGAAGTTGCCATGTGCACATGCTCACAATAGTATGTATTCATTGACAAAAAAATATATATATATCTAGGATCACCATGTTATTTCATATTTAATTGGAGTTTTACTCGTTACAAAAGCTAAACTAAGGGAGAAAATTTAGTGTGTGACTTATTTTAAGGGACTTTTCCCAAAATACCGATTCTATTTTAGTTTTTCAACAACTTATCGAGTATCATTACACCTTTTTAGGGACAACTGCTAGTTACCTTGTTCTTTCTTCAGGTGGAGTTCTAGAATCACTGTTCACCTTCGTCATCAGTCTCACTAATCAGCTTTTCCCACTTGTCATTCTTCTCTTCCAACCAACGTCCTCCACAAAGCGATGACGTTGCTTCTGCCAGTAGAGTCGTCGAAGTGGGGTAGGCAATATCACGGTCCGCGCGGGCTCGCAAGGATAGTCCAAGAAGGTGACGCCATGCAGCAGGTGATTGAGATCCTTTCCAAGACTTTTGCGTTGCTGATAACACTTGTCAAGGTATGGGATACGTTCCCTCTTCCGAATTTACATGTAATGTTTAGAACGATTATATTCGTGGGTGAAGAATATGATATATATGGAATTGAATTTTGCAGTGCTTGTAAATGGGTTCGTCTGTAAGAATGCGAACATGGTTTCCGCATACGACTTCTTGTTCAAGGGCCTAGATAATCCAGGAATGAATAACATGTTGGGTTCTGTGGTAACTCCAGTCAATGAAATGCAACTAGTAGGCCTGAACACCTTGGGAATCTCCATGGATCGGATCGATTATGCTCCAGGCATGTTGAAGTTTTCTAAAGGTGGTTTTATTACGGAGGTTTTTAAAGACAATCAGCCTTCACAACAGCATTCTTCCAGAATGCAACAGCAACACAAAGCCTCCAGGCTGCAACCAAAATTTAACCATACAAAGACGCCAATCAAGAATCAAAGACTGTTTAAATTTCTCATAACATTAGCAATCAACTTAAAGAATAAAACGAGAAAAAGGAGAAAAAATGGACATCCTTTCAAAAACCCAACCCAGGGCGTCTCTGAGGTTGCGCTTGCATGTACTGTGGAGGCGCAACCACATAAGGATATTGCTGGGTATTGTTGAGAGTATCCTGCATGCACCAAATATGCCTCATCATTAAACCCTAATGCTCCAATTAATCCAATAATTTTCAAGAAAAATCACAAATTATTTTCAAGAAAAAACATAAACCCTGAAAGAATTCATGTTTCAGAGTATTTAAAGCGAACACAAACCTGGAGCTGGATATGGATAGGTGTATTTCGGATCCCATATGATGAACCGACTTCCACCTAAGGGGAATTCAAGAAGGAGATATGGTGAGGCTCCAACGGATGGCTTATTGAAATAAATTTTGCCTGTGACTTCCAACGGATGGCTTATTGAAATAAATTTTGCCTGTGACTTCCAACTGATGGCTTATTGAAACAAAGGCTGCATGTGACTTGAACTGAAGACGTACGGTCTCTAAAAAAAAATGAATATTAGCAGTATTGAGAAGCTTGAAATGCTGCAGAAACTCTCGGTGTATATATTTATTCAGTCTCTCCATCATTACTTCAGTGTGCAGTAAGGAACAATCGAAGTTCAACGGATTCCCTTGAAGTTTCCACAGAATTCCAATAGGAATGCTTGCAGCTACGTTATAATCTGAAGCATATGTCAACACATGTCAGTCTAAACTTTCCCCCATGGTCATAGAGAAGCGAATCTTAAACATATTGACCACCTAAATTTTCGTTAATTTTTTATTTTATTTAAAATTTGATTGAATTTTTTAGTTTCATTTGAAAGATAGGAATTTAAAATGAAGTCATTTGAATAAATCATAATAGTATCCCAGAGGTGATTATCTTAGAGTTAAAATGTGTATTTTATAAAAAATAATAAAATATACCATAAAAATTAGATTATACATTTTCACTCTAAAAAAGGTTTGTATCTTGATAGATTTGATTTTCATTTTGAAATATTTGATGCCTCTGGAAGTTCAGTGCATCCCTTTACGGAAGGCATTAAACAATGAAGACTTAGTCTCGCTGCTTTAGCTTTGATTCTTTATTGATCTCGAGAATCCGAAAATCAAATTAAGACATGTCTACTCTTCGTTTGCCGGTTCTTTGTCAGTTGGGTTTAAGGTTTTAAGGATTTCCGATACTCTTTCTTGCAGGACCGACTGTGAGGATATGACTAATGGCTTTTTTGGTTGATGACTGCAAGAATTAGAGAGGAAATGCATTGGGTGGTGCATACCACATGCATGCCGATCTACTGATTCATGATTTCATGCGAAGGTTGTTGATAACGGTCTGCTCTCTGTTTTTTTTAAGATCCTGAGGAGTTGGGTTCTGGAAGGGGAGGTGAATGATATTTTTTTGAATTTTTTTTTGTTTGGTGGTCAGGCAAGCGGTAAAAGTGGAGGCGTTATGGCGAGATGGGTACAAACTCCATAGTGGTAATTTGCCATCTTTCATATCAAAACCTCTTACAAAGAGAATTTTGAGGACAAGGAATTCATTTATTTTCTCCCCATTTGTTGCAAGGACTGTAAGATCAGAGCCTATAAGTAAATGCTGCAGCTTAGGAAGGCTATTAAACGAGCCTAAAGTACATGTAGCCTGGGAATTGAGATTATTCATGCTAGACAAAACCAAGCCAACTAAACTTGAGTTTACCGCTCAGTTAATAATAAAAATTAAATATTTTCACGCCGACTTCTTTTTCTTTTTTTCCACTTGTCCAGTGAAACTTGTCTAACTCCCCACTAGACAACTTTATAAACTTTGGTCAGATTTTCACATAGAACAGGTCAACCTTGTTGGCCGTTCTAATCTTCTCATGCAAATATGCATCATTTTGACTCAGGGTCACCTCATATATCATATGAGTCCGTCAACTCAACGCATCGGCAACTTTGTTCTCTTTGCCCTTAATGTGCTTTAGTTCAAAGTGATACTCACCGAGGAAAGCAAACCGTCTCGCTTTCCTCGCATTCAGATCGGGTTGATCGAATAAATATTTTAGACTCATATTGTCAGTCTTTAGAAGGAACTTCCTTCCCATGAGATAGTGCCTCCACATCTTCAGAGCGTGGATAATGGCTGCTAGCTCAAGATTGTGCGTGGGATAATTTTTCTCATGCTCTTTTAATTTCTGTGATTCATAACAGATCGCATGTTCATTTTGTAAGAGGACTCATCCAAGTCGTTCCTTGCTTGCATCCATGCATACAATGAAATCCCCATCGAGATCCACGATCCGCAACACAGGTGAGGTCATCAAAAGCTGCTTAAACTTTTGAAAACTTTTGTCACACTTATCAGTCCATAAGAACTTGTTTGCTTTCTTCTGCAAAGCCGTCATGGGGCAAGCGATTCTCGAGAAGTTCTCAATGAACTTTCGATAATATCCGACTAATCACAAGAATGACCTAATGTCAGTCACACTAGTGACTAGTCGGGGTAGGCCAATCCTTTATGGCTCGAATCTTTTCCAAGTCCACAGTTATTCTTGCCTCGGATATGATGTGACCTAGGTACTGTATTTGTGGTTTGTAAAAATCATATTTACTAAACTTAGTGTAGAGCTGGTGTTCTCTCAACACTCAAAATACTATGCGAAGGTGTTCTTCGTGTTCCTCTTTATTCTTGGAATAAACCAGAATTTCGTCAATAAAGACTAGTACAAACTTATCCAAATACTTACTGAATATGTTGTTCATCATACACATAAAGTTTGCGGGTGCATTGGTCAACCCACACGACATCACTACAAACTTGTAGTGTACTTACCTCGTGCGAAAGGCGGTCTTAGGGATATCTTCATCTTGGATCCATACCTGATGGTACTCGGATCATAGGTTAATCTTAGAAAATATTTTGGCTCCTCCTACTTGGTTGAACAAATCATTGATCCTAGGGAGCGGGTAACGGTTCCTTATAGTCATTTTGTTTAACCGATAGTAATCAATGCACATCCGCATCGAACTGTCATTTTTATTTACGAACAAAATCGTTGCTCCCCAAGGGGACAAACTGGGTCGGATATACCCCTTCTCTATTAATTAATGCAACTGCAGTTTGAGTTCCACCAATTCCGGTGCACTCATGCAGTAAGGGGCTTTGGAAACTGAAACTGATCCTGGGGTTAGTTTGATGGAAAAGTCTAGGTCTCATTTCGGAGGTAATGCAGGGATTTCCTCGGGAAACACGTCCTTGAAAATTTCAAGAAATGGGAAATCTTCTATGCATTGTTCTCTATCACACTCTACGTCTCAGATGTTCACCACAAATAACTTGCATCCCTTCCTAACACACTTCTTTGCTTGTAAGGCAGAAATTTGACTTACAGAAACTTTCTTTGGGATCACTTGAACCTTCACTTGGTTCCCTTGGCCATCAATACACAAGATAGACTTGTGTAGACAATCAAGCATGACATGGTGTTGTTCCAACTAGTCCATGCTGATAAGAATATCATACGATCCTAAAGGTAGGATGTTCAGGTTTACCTTAGTAAGGAAACCATTCAAGTTTACTTCACACTTCACATTATTTAACAATCTCCAAAACCTTTCATTTTGTACCAGTGGCTAATTGTACCAGCCATGGTTTATCATGATAAACTTTGCCTAACTTGCATAAATCAACAATCTTAGGTGTAACATAGCTCTAGCAAGCACCGAGATCAATAAGTATTGAAACAGAGGTGTTCAAGATCTTACCTTCGATCTCGACCATTGTAGCTTGATGGTCCGCCTCTCAGCCATCTAATGCTACATAGATTCGCAGGGTTCCCGCTATATCCTCAACAGTAGGTTCTTCTTGTAGGTTATGTAAGAATCCATTGTTCTTGTTCTTACAATCTTGGGCATAATGCGGCCAGTTGCATTTCCAGCACTTGATCGCTAAAGGGGTAGCATTGGCTCCACTCGCCACTTGCTTATTCCCATTAGGAGCTGGTACATAAGGCTTTGTACTAGTTTTGTTGAAGTTCTTGTTCACTGGAAAGCTTTTATTTTTCTTTCTATAAGGCTATAGGTTTGACCTAGGTTTGCGGTTATCAGAAAATTTTCTAGACTTTTCTTTGTTTCGATTCTGGTTTTCTTACCGTAGATTCCCATGATCATAGCAGAGTCGGGCCTTGTGTAGCACAGTATCCAAAGTCTTTGGCATGTCGAATTCAATACTGTCCTGAAAACTCGGAGGAAGACATCCTAGGAATTACTGGATCTTCACCTTTTCTTCTTTGATATACGGTACATAATGCAACAGATCTAGATATTTGTTTATAAATGCATTTGTAGTCATGGACGACGTGCACATTTCATCGAACTCTTTTACCTTGCGGTCAAAGAAACTTTCTGACATGTATTTTTCTTGAAAAAGATTTCACAAGTTTTCCCAGCTTATTTCTCGCAGCTCATATTTCTTGGTGTGCTTTAAATATCGCCACCATCTTGTTTCCTTACCATTCAGGTTGTAGATGGCAATCCTAGCCTGCATCACACTAGAATAGTTATGAACCTGGAAATACTTATTCATTCCGAGCAACCATTCTTCAGCCTTTTCTCCCGTATTTACTTCACCTTCATAAGTCAGGGCTCTTATTTTTTGAAACTTCCTCTGAAGACTATCATCACTTCTATGCCTCTTTCTCCGTGGAGAAAGTGATTCATCACTAGCATGACTGTGATGATCTCCTTTAGTTTCTTTAGGTGTACCTTCTTTTTCTGTTTTTTTTGGGCTGCTGGCCTGCTCATGGTACGGTTCTCTTTTGGATTTGTTGGTGGACTGAGTATATTTACCTTGTAGGATCCCTCCCATCATGTTACGCAATAATGCTTCATTTATAGCTTGTTGTTCCTTTCTTTCATTCAGATCGTCTTGTATGAAACTTTTAAGTTCAACTTGAATACTATACAAAATTTTCAGCACATCAGAGTTTAGCTCGACCACCAAGTTCACTTCCAGAGTGGGGGTGGTCATTTCTTCCTATCGGCTATTTTCTTCCTCAGTGTTCATAACCTGAACAACGCTATAAAAATTTTCCTGTAACGCAAAATTTTTAATAGCAACAAAAATTTCCTGTTAGTAACAAACATTACTTATCATACTTTATTTTCTTTGCGTGAATGCTTGGTGCACCCATAAGTCTCTCAGTATTAAAGTTGGGCTCTGATATCACTTGTGATGTCCCCAAAAATTGAAAAAAAAAAACAATTGTAGGCTAGTGAGAACCACCCAAAAGTGATCATTAGTACTCATGCAGAAGCATAGATGCTCCTTAAACTTTCAACCTCTTCAAATACTAACCATTGTCTAGTAAATCTCTTATCCATTCCATGACTATTAGTTCATTTACTTCTTATGTCTTAATTCTGTTATTTAAACTGTCGATCTATCATAGTTACTACTGTCGGTGAATTAATGAGTTATTTCGATCATTGTTTTACTCCTGCACATGTATACTTTATTTATTAATGAAAAACTAACTAACTTTATTGATGGGAACAAAGTGATGGAGTGGCGGGATTCGTTCTCCCATGACGATCTGAGAGGTAATATTATTCTTCATTATCTAGGCTTACTTAGTTCATTCGAACTAAGGCGCCTTATTCATTGATTCACAGGTTACTCTTGCAACATCGAGATTATTGGTTACTTGACACAACTCAGTTCTTAGTTGTACTTCCCATTCCGTCTTGCACTTTTGTTGTTGATCTGTTTTACGACTCATGTACACCCTATGTTTGTTATCTATCTTTATTTGTTAATTTACTAAATGCTTATGAATTTATATTACTATCCTTTCATTGTTATTGTCTATCTCTTGTTTAGTTACTTACTCGTCTTTTATTGCTATTTTGCAGGTTTTACCTTGGTGACAAGCTTGTAGACTTACGCATGTTCTTCCTAGCGAGGGCATCATGGCATACTACGTTTTCCATTATGCCTAAATGCTACAACATAGACCTATGACTTAAGCACATACACTCCCTATATGAGCTAGCACAAAGGGCAAGTGATAACACTATAAGCTTATGCTAATAGAACACATTATAACGTTATAAGATAATGCTAAGGGAAACATTGTAACACTATAGGGTAGTGTTAAGGCTGCACATATCATAAGTTTGAGACTATGGTATACATACCATATTGATAGTATTGATCCCGCACTGAATTTTTAAGGGGTGGCGAAACCGTAGTATATAGGATTTATAATATGACAAGGTTGATATGATGTTGATCCACAATCTTATGGTTGGGGTTTATGGTGGCGTTAATGGCCACCAACTGGTGCCATTAATTCCATAGGGGTTGGTGAAAACCCTTGGAAAAGGACTTGGCATTCGTTGTGTGTATTATGGTATTGGCATTGTGGTGTAGTGAAGGGTCTGCGCGTTTGGAGGATGGAGACGACCCCATCGATTTGTAGGTGATCCTAACCCAGCTCTGTGTAACATGCATTGCTTTGTTTGGTTTTCTTTATGGCATGGTCATGCTCCTCATGCCATCGTGGTTTGTCTACAGGTGAATTTGAAGGAACTCCAGGGTTTTCACAGGCCACACTGTTGATTTGGGATTTCTTCTCCATGGCCATGGTAAGCCTACCAGCAAGAATCACTTGCCTCCTCTCATCTTTGGGCTTTCTTGAGTTGGAAATCTTTATTGGGTCGAGGTTTCATGTGGCACTTGGTTACTCTTCCTTTGGGGTTTAAGATGTAGCTTGCTCTAGTTTTAAGTGGACTCTCGTTGAGAGATTGGGTAATTTTTTGGCCCGTGGCTACACCATTACTTGTAATGGTGCCATAGCTCATAGCTTTCCCAAAATCGTTTTGATACTTTGAATGATTGTAGAGAGGGTTCATGTATCAATGTGTAATTTCAATGCGCGTTGGTTTTATTAGGAATATTTTAAATGATTTGATATGAAATGAATACGATTTCCTTGATCGTTTAAATACTATGTAAACTTGGGTTTTGTATGGTTATTTACTTGCTGTGTTTTATGTGGTTTTTAATGGAATTGATTGTGGCCTTACAGCCTGTAGAAATAATTCTCTGCATATAATTATTATTGTTTTGGGTTATGGCTATATGCACAGCACTCTGTTTGCATAGTTATTGTTTGCTTTAAATTCTGCGTAGGGAGCTTCTAGAGCTTAGGCATTATGCCATGGGATGCACCATTGTAACAATGATGCCGTAGCCCATTGGCTTACCACCACGTTTTGTGTTAGCTTAAATAAAATGGAGTCTGTGTTTTAAAACAACAGAGCATTGTATTCATTAGTTTTGTATTGACTTAGTGTGGGTGCAGGCCATGCCATGAATGGCATATGCCTCTCCCAATGACTGCGATAGCTTTTTAGTGGGTATTTTATGATGTAAATAGTTTACTTTGAAAGATTCAGCTGTAATAGCCAAGGTTATGACAACCCACGATATCGATTGGTTTTAATAAAAACATGACTGTGTGTTTAGTTGTGTTGAGGCCTGGAAATTCGCAAGCAACAACAGTGAGGGGTTCTCCCCAGTCAACGTTCACAACTAGCCCGTGATTGTTTGGTGTAGAGAATCCATCCGGTTTGCAGTCCGGCTACTGTAGGTCAAATAACAAAAATAAAAAAGGTTTCACCGGTTGCGCCCGGTCCACCGTATATATTTTTGTATTTTTTGGCTTTAAGTATGACATGCAAATGCCTATCTAAAATACAGATTGATTGAAAATGCAAGGAGTGTTCACAATGTAATGCGCAGGTTCTTACCTCTTGTCTTAGGCTCTCTTTCATCTAAATCACACACACAGCAAGAAATTAAAACTAACTACCTAACCTATCCCTAGGGAGCGAGATTGTCACTTATTAATGAGTAATCTATTTTGTGCATGCTTTATAAAAACAAATTACAGATAGCTTATACTTCTTTCAAACACATGAACAATTAAAGATATTTGAACAACTAGATAGCCAATTGTCTATAAACACATTCATCACTCATAGTGGAAATTTTCATAAAACAAACCAGAGATCATTCATGCAAGAACATAGGTTCAAAGAGTTAGAACGATCTCACAGTTAATGGACACAAATCTGAAAACGAAATAGTTCCTCTTCAACACATCCATAGCATAACATTTGAACATTCCACAAGCTTTCTCCCACAGGAAAACTATAATTATTTATTGCAAAAGGAAATAGTTCTTCTTACAATACATCTTCCAATCTAACTGGGAAAATAGTCCTCTCCTCTTGTCTAGATACTCTATATTTATACAAAAGAACAAAACTATTGGGCTACCCACGAAATGACTCTTGGGCTTCCCCAACTCTTCACCTCCCACATTTTTCTATCATTAAGTGTTTATAAAATTTACAATATATTACAATAAAATCAATAAAATGCTCATGAGGAGGGTCCCGCTTGACTATTCAAAAATTTATTCCATGCTGAAGCCTCTGAGGCAATACTTTCGAATTCAGAAGGTTCTAGGAAATGAATATTTATTTCGAATTTAGCAGCCTGATTTCTTATGACTTCTATCCTGGCTGTGCTCGGGTGAACTTGGTCTTCTAACAACTGGACACTAGCCGTGGAATGATCTACTTCATTCCTCAGGGTCTACTCATCTAAAGCTTTAATGTGTTGTATCCTTTGTTCATCTCCTTGATATCTTCTTTGAAAAATCTCCAAAAACAGGCTATGGTCTGGAAAGGTATCCATTCTCTGTTCATCCTCAACCTGGCAGCGATTATAAGTGATCAAAAGTCTTCTGAAGAATTCTGCACAAGGCCCCTTTGTCTTCTTGATAGCCTTCTTGAATTCCTCGGCTGTGTTTATGGAAAACTCCAATAAATCATAGTCTTGCCTTAGGGCTTGTTGATCTTTTGATGGTAGATCCGTAGGGGATTCTTCATTCACTTCTAATCTCGCCATCCTTCCTGTTAGGACTTCCAAGATGTCCTGTGATCTGTCAACAAAATATGAAGAGGTTTCCAAAATCTCTTCTAGTCGATTGTCCACCTACAAGACCTTGCACCTCTCTTCCTCTATGGCCACTTGTAACTGGTGCATCTTTCTTCTCTGTTCCAGAATGTGCTCCTTGAACAGATGAAGACTGATCTGTTGCTCCTTGGCCTCTTCTAGGGATGTTGTCAATGAGGTAATCTCTTCTTTAAGTTGTGCATTCTTCCCCTGATATTGCATCTCAGATCCTTCCAAGGTAGGCTTCTGCAACTCCAACTCCCCTATCCTGCCTAGCAGCTGCTCCTTTTCTGCCCTCAACCCTTGACATTCTTGCCGCACTTTCTCCAGACTTTCTTGGGGAGCCTCCATAGATCTCTTCTCTACTTGGAGGTACTGGAGCTCATCTTTTGAAGACTTTATTTCTCGTTGTATGTCTTCAAAATTCATTTTCAACCTATTTTTTTCCTCTCTTTCTCTTCTTAGGGTATCTTTGAGCTAGGAAGAGGACTTCTTTGACTATTCAAGATCAGTCATTATTCAATCTACATTGTCCTCAGAAGCGTGGATCAATGCAGCCCCCACTCTAAGAGTGAACCTAGGGTCCTTGTCTATCCCATATACTACAATTGTATCATTAATCATTTTACTGGACTGCCCCCCAGCTTTGACCTTTCTCTCGGTCCTCTTTACTATCCTTTTCCTTTCCCTATCATAAAAGATAGTGTTGAAATCCGGTACCTCCTCCCCTTTCTTCTGCTCAAAAGGGATTAGCCGAAGGGTGGGGACCATAGCCTATCCCGGTGTGCTGCTAGCAGCTTCCTCTGGATCTTGAATACCACTGTTCCCCAAGTCCTGAGCCTGACTGTCTACTGTATCGGAAGTTGATTGCTCTGTCACTGTCTCTGTCAGCTTTAACTTTTCTGCTTCCTGCTTTTTCAACTCCTCATCCATATTTCTTTTATTTTCCTCTTCCTCTCTCTTGGCAGCTTCTTTTTCCTTTCTAGCTGCTTCTAGTGCATCTCTTCTCTTTTCCTCTTCTTCTCCTTGGAGCCAGCTTTTGGCCTCTTGTGCTAGTATCCTAGCAACTTCATTTCTTTTTCTAGTCTCTTCCTCCTCTGCATTTTCTTGCTCATCCTGTCCTTTTCTGCCTTTGGTGGTGATTTTCTTCTTAAACCTTCTTCTTAAGGCTGTTACATTTTGTGCACTATGGAAAATGGAATCCTCTCTGTCCCAGTGGATGGTGTATTCAAAATGTACATTCACCTCTTTGCAGTGCTCTACCACCTTATTCCGGGAATCATTCCTATGGAAACTCATTTCCCCAAAATGGAATTTCCCCAACTTTTCCACGAATTCGTAGACTTTCTTCACCCTAGTAAACTTATAGCTTCCCAACCTGAATGGTAAAGGAAGGGAAGCTGATTTCTTATGTTCAAACAGAAAGCTCCCTATGCCATCTAAAAATACTTGTCTAACTACCTCTTTGTGGACTACATAGTCAGTGGCATACTTAGGCAGTAGTGAGGGTGCTCTGGAGCATCCAAACATTCTGAAATATAATCCATCCTCAGTCAAGTAATAGTTTGTGTATTCTTCAATCACCTACAATGCCTCCTCTGACATGCAGTTGCACTCTTTCAAGAAAATCAGGGTATACAATGGCATAATGAAGTGCTCACACACTGCCCTATAGTGACTATGGTATTTGTGGGCCCACAGTGGCTTGTATGCTGAGTAGAAGGGTGTTCTTTCCTGGTCCCAGATACACCTCATATTGGGGAAGTGTTGGTTGTACAGTATGCAATCTATCAATATAGAGCTCATGTAGAACTCTGATCTCTTCTGGGACACCCCTCCTAATGCTGAAGCAATGCAGGCTGAGAGGCTATTGGACACAATGTTTGCTGAGTTGAACACTGTCCCCTGTGTTGCAACATAGAAAATGATAGGAACCCACTCCAATTTGAAGCTTTTACTGTGGGCCCTCTTGAAAATCATGTTCAGCATCAGGGCAATGAACTTGTAAGGGGTTCTTAGACTTGCATTGTCATATTCTCCGGTCGGCCTAGTTCTAAAGTTCTTGCCAGGCATGAGCATCCTCTTTAGTGTCTCGACTAGGTCCATCTTAATTTCCCTCAGCCAGTCCTCAGTCAAGTATACATGTGCTTCTGTTAAGTGGTAGGCCAATGCCACATGCCCAGGGCTATAAGCAACATAACCCTATTTAACAACATTTTCCAAAATCATGGTGGTTACATCTGCCCTGGGAAGAATCCACCCAATCACCTCTGAGCATGGAAAGAACTTAGGTCTAGTAGCAATTTTCATCAATGGATATCTCTCTATATTGGCATAGATGGTTTCTTCTTCAAAACTTATGTCAGGTACTTCTCGGCGGGTTATCAATCTGTAAATTCCCCCCCATTGATATTCGGGTTTGACACAAACTATGCATTTGGTGTCCTCGTAGGTGTATTCGACTCTGGTAAAAATTTTGACTTTGGGTTCCTCTTCTACCATGGATTCCTTCTTCTTCTAAATTTTAGACATCTTGGATTTTGAGGAATTTCCCTGTCATGTACAGAAATTGCTTTTAGGTTTTGTTGGGTCATTTCCAGATAAGATCCAAAATGGAGGAAACTGTATAAGAATTTTACCTCATCTATGCTAAACATGAGTGCAACTATGAATAATAAACAACAATGCTCAAAAACCAAGTGTTCCTGTATAAAATTATTCTGCTGAAAAGGCTAAAACTAGCTCTCGCCCAACATTTGTAGATTTAACTTAGAAAATCACGGGTTTTCTAAAACGACGAAAATCCTCATCCTCTCATCAACAAGAACAGAGTCTCAAAACCCCCTCTTGGTGCTGTGGATTACAATGTTACGCAAAAAAAATATGTGGTGCCTAAACTCAAGTGAGGACGCTGCAAGTTGTAGCGCACTAGCAGATAAGGGGAAGCTACTTGATGTAAAATGCTCACTTCACGGTCTGAATAGGTAATGCATTTCGGAACCTAAAATGGGTTGGGGTTCATACTCAAGCTTGCAAAGTCTCAACCTAAGCAGGAAGTAAAAACAACATCGCGGTCCTGGTTTGTGAAGACGAGGTTGATTGAACAGTGGAACCAGAATCACGACATCTTGGAACAAAACCATGAAACACACTCCCCGGATGGCCAAACACAGACTAGTAGAAACTAGTGCAAATAGCATAACGACCGTCTGCACCGGATTCCCCAGCAGTCGAGTGCGGTCTGCAAACCCCCAATGGCCACGAAATTCATCTAAGAAACTCCCCATCGGGTGGCCATACTACTTAACTCGAAAATATATACAGGCCGGGATGGGAAAACCTAGAAAACACTAACCACGGAGACAGCCAAAATTAGTTCGACCAATCAAACGGAACGGTAAAATGGGCATAAGGGCCTACCTGACACTGTGCTGCACGACTGGTGGAGGAAAACCGGTAAACTTCCACGCCGGAGCCACCTAGGAGCGAAGGTACCGACAGCGAAAACTTGGTCTGCTCGAGCGAAAATGACAGCACGAAGAAATCGCCAAAATAGAATAAAATAATAAACCCCCAAACCCAACATATATACATCGTGGTCAACATGAAATCGGTGGGAAAATAAGATCATCGGGAGACGAAAAAGCTACGAGATCGGAGATCATGTTACTATTTCCTCCGCAACGGCGAATGAAGAAAACCTCGGAACGTCTACAATGGCGTTGGTGGGAGAAACAAATCAACACTCGCATCGAAGCTCACAAGACTAGGGCTTCGGGTCAAAAGATTATTAGAGAGCCGCAACAGCTAACCCGTAATAGAAATGAGTTCCATAGACTAGAAAAACGGAGTAAGAATAAACATATCTCAAACGAAAACATTGATCAAGCGGATAAATCAAACTATCGGAATCATAGTGCTTTTTAGAGCCGCAACAGCGGAAGTTGGAAAAAACCAAGGACCGGCGAGCCAAAAATGGCGGGGGTCGAAAAAGGATGAAACAACTCTCGGACAACTTCACAAGACCTTTTCCGCCACAGTAGAAGACGTATAGACAAAGGTTCCGATGGGATTTCAAACAACTACAGAGAAAGAAAATACATCAGAGTCCAAATACACTTGACTTCAGACTTGATATCTGGTTCTTTTCCGCAACGGCAGACGCACAGACGACTAGACTCCCGACTCAAAAGTCCAAAATACTTCCGATGGCAAGGAAAAATTAATTCAAACATTAAAACCTGGCCCACATAAAAGTAATTTTTATTCAAATATCAAGAAAAACCAAAAACTGAGCAACAACGAATCAAAGGAGGGTCCCAAAATTTTTTGAATTTTCGGAAAAAAAGTCGCAGCTGCAACAATTGGCGACTACCTGGTGAATCCTAGATTTCTGAATCAACTTCCTCCCAGTAAAAGATTATTTAATCATCAAGCTCATAAGTTTAATTCTTCTAGATGCTTGTATTTCTAAGATGGCAAACACATGCATTTAAATCATTGATGTCAGTCCATTCTTTGGGAAGGGAAACACAAAATATTTAAAGTTCGGATAACTCTTTTGAGGCTTAGTAGGCGAGTTTTATTTTACCTCTATCTGTGGGTAGGTTCTAGCTTGGACACCACAGGATCGTAACATATGGCAAACATAACTATTCATTTGTTCCTCATTCCCATGCCACTTGCACTTTTGTGCCCTCCTGAACATTTGTTCTTATGAGTCCTCCATCTCCTTTTCTTTCTGAATTTTATTCAGGCTCTTCCATCCATAGTGTCTTTTGTGTGAGAGATGCATTTACTTTTCAGCTCACGGACGGAGAAGAACTTTTAGCAGATTTATATTCATGTTTCTGATACTTTGCTTTGATATGTATTGCTTCTTTTAGGAGTTTTGACCCTTAACATCCTTCAGGATTTTGAAATCATGGCATGGGATCATTTATATATAATAAACTATTTACCTTGCTTCCTTTATGTGGGTCTTTTTCTATCACTCCCTAGGACATCTTAGATGTGAAATGGATAGAGCTTCAAAATAGTATTCCAGACCTCTTAATTCTGAGATATTTTTAGGGGTTAAGCAGGAATTCAATGGGTGCATAGCCATTTAGGAAAACTACCTACTAGAAGAAATTCCGTTATTTCAAAATAAACGCATAGCCTTATCCCAAATATTTCAGTTAATCAAGAACCCTGATGCTTTCCATGCAACCAAAAGTTTTCCTCTTATTCAAAAAAAACCAAAAAAACCAAAAATAAAAACAGTAAATCAAAGTAAAACTGCATCAAATTATTTATGTACAAGGTCATCAAATCAAAAGAAGAAAATAAAAGTGTGCCCACCCCTGAAGATCTATCAACTTATGATTCAAGGGGGTAGGCTGGATTGCAGACATGAGATACCTAACCATGGTCTAATTCTGCTATTTTTGAAACTGAAGCTATGTCTACCGATTGACGATCACTCCCCTCAGCCTGTGAAAATTGAAGGAGATTAGGCTGAGTGTCAGTCATATTTTTGGCCTTTTCTGATGCATGATATCTTAGTTCAAGCTCCATTAGATAATTCCCCAAAATAGAATTAGCAGATTCATTTCCTTCTTCCAAATTAGTGACGGTGTGCTTCATGTAAGGTTGCCTTAAAATATTGATCCGATTTGGGACCCCCTTATGAGGCAACCATAAATGTGACCAATCTGAAGCAAAATACCCTTTTAACCTTGCGAACTAGTCATTGTTCAGAATAAGTACATATCCATCCGGTATGTCAGCCACCACAATATCAATAAATTGACATATCTTGTTATTTGCAGATAAACGAATGAGAACATTCTCCATTTCTCCCACTACTTTGACATTAGTTTTGTCTAGTTGAGTGACTTCCCAAGTAGTAGGTTTTGGCTGTCCATTAATTTGTTTGCAAATTGCGAGTGGCATAACATTCACTGATGATCCAGAATCTACCAAACAATTATGCACCTTATGATTCAGCATTTCCAGAGTCAAAAGAAAAGGTGGGGTTCTATATTTCTCTCCCCCAATTGATTCAACATCTTCCTCTACAGGTTGGTTCTTAGTGGGTATCTATTCCTCTCGCTCTTCAGGCTTTTTAGTGTTTTCTTTGTTAACACCTACTTGTTCTTCCATAAGCTTATCAGGCTTGTTGATTTGTTCCGTCTCCTCGCTGAAAATGGTAATTTCGGGTACTTTGTCTTCAAACTTGTTCTTTGGCTGTCTCCTGACATTCTCTTGCAACCTTTTGATTTTTGAAATTATTGAATTGTCTTTATTTACCATACTCATATTTTTTGTTGTCGTTGGCATAATCTCAAGTTTAAAAAGTACTTTTTTTTCTGTAGCAAACATCGAGACACAATCCCATAAAAACATGGTATCATTTTCTTGTCTTTCTATGGTCTAATTACCCTTTTCCTCTTCATCACTATCCTTAGTTAATTTAGAATCCAAAAGCTGATTCATAACCAACATCATTGAATTCATCCATTGAGGACAATTGTTTTCAGAATGGGGTTGTTGGTGAAAAGTGCAGAAATTATCCATCCCTACCTCTATCAGATTCATTGATGTTGAACCATGTACAGGGGTCTTGCCTTGGTTGTTATCTTCTCTTTTTTTGTAATAAGGCTTATAAGCTTTATGAGCTTCTTTTTCCTTCTCCAAATCTATTATTCTATTGGAAAGCTTTTGCATCATCTTTAACATCCCCTCAAAATCATGTGATTGCTCCTCTTTAGGTTTAGACAGCAACAAGGCTTTCTTCCCAAAAACATTTCCTCCAGATTGCTTGGGATAATCTTCTATACTTTCCTTTTCAGCCTCTACTCTTTCTGCTTCTTCATAAGTCTCTACTAATGTAGGTTTAACTTGAGATTTTGCGAACATAGTCAAATACGAACCTAAAGCTGAGGTATAGTACTCAATCAGAACTTTATCAGAAGGCCTATCAATTGCAGAGAAGTTCTTGAGGTAAATAGAAAATCTTTGAGTGAAATTGTGTACCTTCTCGGTCCTTTCTTTTTTTAAGGTGCCCAAACCTTTCATTAGTGATGCATGCGTCTTTTGGGTTGCATACTTGTTTCTAAAAATCCTTTCAAAGGTATCCCAATCTGGGATAGAGTTTGCAAGCAAACCAAAGTGCCATGATGATGCTGCTCCTTTAAGGGTATGTGGGAAAAGTCTACAAACAACATACTCATATTCCCCAGCCCTTAATCCTTCTATTGCCAAATAGAAACTTTGCAAGTGGTCATCTACTACAACCTTTTCATTAGGATCAAACTTAGGCAGCAACTTCTCAAAATATTGAGGTAAGTCATGCAACGGAGGCGTTAGGTTCAAGGGCGATCTGGCTTTCCAAGCTAGTGGTGGATTTGGTGGGTCAGGCTGATTTTCATTTACACCTGCCATGAGTCTAGGTGGAGAGTGAAGAGGTGAAGGAATAGGAGTATGAACAGGAGAACCGTAAGGAGTATATGGGCCTACTTGATTCAAAGGATGTACAACTTCCTGTAAGGCTGTTTCTACAAGTTCTTCCAAATCTCCTACCAACACTGAGTCTTCCAATATAGGACAGTCTTTCCTCTTATATTCTCTTCGGGGTAAATCAGGGATGATGGGTAATCCTCCAATACTCTTTACATAGGCCCGTGTGTGTCTCCTCAAATCATTTATCACTTGGTTGCCCACAACAAACAGATGTTCCCTATTCTCTTGAGTATTTGGATCAGGACACAAACTGCTTTCAAAATAATCACTAGTGGGGTTATTTCAAGAAAACAAGTTTCCTCGGCCAGCCATGCACTGGCGTCCCTCCTTCTAGCGCTAGAAACTATTGAGGCCTGGAAATTCGCAAGCAACAACAGTGAGGGATTCTCCCCAGTCAACATTCCCAACTAGCCCGTGATTTTTTGGTGTAGGGAATCCATCCGGTTTGTGGTACGACTACCATAGGTCAAATAAGAAAAATAAAAAAGGTTTCACCTGTTGCGGCCCGGTCCACCACATATATTTTTGTATTTTTTGGCTTTAAGTATGACATGCAAATTCCTATCTAAAATGCATATTGATTGAGAATGCAAGGAGTGTTCACAATGTGTTGCGCAGATTCTTACCTCTCATCTTAAGCTCTCTTGCATCTAAATCACACACACAGCAAGAAATTAAAACTAACTACCTAACCTATCCCTAGGGAGCGATATTGTCACTTATTAATGAGTAATGTATTTTGTGCATGCTTTATAAAAATAGATTACAGATAGCTGATACTTCTTTCAAACACATGAACAGTTAAAGATATTAGAACAACCAGATAGCCAGCTGTCTATAAACACATTGATCACTCATAGTGGAAATTTTCATAAAACAAACTAGATATCATTCATGCAAGAACATAGGTTCAAAGAGTTAGAACGATCTCACAGTTAATGGACACAAATCTGAAAACGAAATAGTTCCTCTTCAACACATCCATAGCATAACATTTGAACATTCCACCAAGCTTTCTCCCACAGGAAAACTGTAATTATTTATTGCAAAAGGAAACAGTTCTTCTTACAATACGTCTTCCAATCTAACTAGGAAAAAAGTCCTCTCCTCTTGTCTAGATACTCTATATTTATACAAAAGAACAAAACTGTTGGGCTGCCCACGAAATGACTCTTGGGCTTCCCCAACTCTTCACCTCCCACATTTTTATTTCATTAAGTGTTTATAAAATTTACAATATATTACAATAAAATGAATAAAATGCTCATGAGGAGGGTCCCGCTTGACTATTCAAAAATTTCTTCCATGCTGAAGCCTCTAAGGCAATACTTTCGAATTCAGAAGGTTCTAGGAAATGAATATTTATTTTGAATTTAGCAGCGTGATTTCGTATGAATTCTATTCTGGTTGCATTCAGGCGAAGTTGGTCTTCTAACAACTACACACTAACCACAGAATGATCTACTTCATTCCTCAGGGTCTGCTCGTCTAAAGCTTTAATGTGCTATATCCTTTGTTCATCTCCTTGATATCTTCTTTGCAAAATCTCCAAAAACAAGCTATGGTATGGAAAGGTATCCATTCTCTGTTCAGCCTCAACCTGGCAGCGATTATAAGTGATCAAAAGTCTTCTGAAGAATTATGCACAAGCCCCCTTTGTCTTCTTGATAGCCTTCTTGAATTCCTCGGCTATGTTTATGGCAAACTATTGTAAATCATAGTCGTGCCTTAGGGCTTGTTGATATTTTGATGGTAGATCCGCATGGGCTTCTTCATTTGCTTCTAATCTCGCCATCCTTCATGTCAGGACTTCTAATATGTCCTATGATTTGTCAACAAAATATGAAGAGGTTTCCAAAATATCTTTGAGCCGATTGTCCACCTGCAAGACCTTGTACCTCTCTTCCTCTATGGCCACTTGTAGCTGGTGCATCTTGCTTCTCTATGCCAGAATGTGCTCCTTGAACGGATGAAGACTGACTTGCTATTCCTTGGCCTCTTCTAGGGCTGTTGTCAATGAGGTAATCTGTTCTTTAAGTTCTGCATTATGCCCCTGAGATTTCCTCTCAGATCCTTCCAAGGTAGCCTTCTGCAACTCCAACTCCTCTATCTTGCCTAGTAGCTGCTCCTTTTCTGCCCTCAACCCTTGACATTCCTGCTGCACTTTCTCCAGACTTTCTTGGGCAGCCTCCATAAATCTCTTCTCTACTTGGAGGGACTGGAGCTTAGCTTTTGAAGACTTTATTTCTCATTGTATGTCTTCAAACTTCCTCTTCAACCTATTTTTTTCCTCTCTTTCTCTTCTTAGGGTATCTTTGAGCTGGGAAGAGGACTTCTTTGACTGTTCAAGATCAGTCATTATTTGATCTATGATTGTCCTCGAAAGTGTGGATCAATGCAGCCCCAACTCTAATAGTGAACCTGGGGTCCTTGTATGTCCCATATACTACAATTGTATCATTAATCATTTTACCGGACTGCCCCCTAGTTTCAACCTTTCTCTCGGCCCTCTTTACTATCCTTTTCCTTTCCCTATCATAAAAGATAGTGTTGAAATCTGGTACCTCCTCCCCTTTCTTCTGCTCAAAAGGGATTATCCTAAGGGTGGGGACCATAGCCTGTCCTTGTGTGCTGCTAGCAGCTGCCTCAGGATCTTGAATATCAGGGTTCCCCAAGTCCCGAGCCTTACTGTCTGCTGTGTCGAAAGTTGATTTCTCTGTCACTGTCTCTGTCAGCTTTAGCGTTTTTGCTTCCTGCTTTTTCAACTCCTCATCCATCTTTCTTTTCTTCTCCTCTTCCTCGCTCTTGGCAGCTTCTTCTGCATTTCTAGCTGCTTCTAGTGCAGGTCTTCTCTTTTACTATTCTTCTCCTTTGAGCCAGCTTTCGGCCTCTTGTGCTAGTCTCCTAGCATCTCCATTTCTTTTTCTAGTCTCTTCGTCCTCTTCCTTTGCTTGGTCATCCTGTCCTTTTCCGCTTTTGGTGGTGATTTTATTCTTAAACCTTCTTCTTAAGGATGTTATATTTTGTGCACTGCGGAAAATGGATTCCTCTCTGTCATAGTGGCGGGTGTATTCAAAATGTACATTCTCCTCTTTGTAGTGCTCTACCACCTTATTCCAGGAATCATTCCTATGGAAACGCATTTCCCCAAAATGGAATTTCCCCAACTCTTCCATCAATTCGTCGACTTTATTCACCCTAGTAAACTTGTAGCTTCCCAACCTGAATGGCAAAGGAGGGTAAGCTGATTTCTTATGTTCAAACAGAAAGCTCCCTACACCATCTAAAAAGACTTGTCTAACTGCCTCTTTGTGGACTACATAGTCAGTGGCATACTTAGGCAGTAGTGAGGGTGCTCTGGAGCATCCAAACATTCTGAAATATAATCCATCCTCAGTCAAGTAATAGTCTGCATATTCTTCAATCACCTGCAATGCCTCCTCTGACATGCAGTTGCACTCTTTCAAGAAAATCAGGATATACAATGGCATAATGAAGTGCTCACACACTGCGCTATAGTGACCGTGGTATTTGTGGGCCCAGAGTGGCTTGTATGCTGAGTAGACTGGTGTTCTTTCCCAGTCCCAGATACACCTCATATTGGGGAAGGGTTGGTTGCATAGTATGCAATCTATCAATATAGAGCTCATGTAGAACTCTTATCTCTTCTAGGAAACCCCTCCTAATGCTAAAGCAATGCAGGCTGAGAGGCTGTTGGACACAATGTTTGCCTAGTTGAACATTGTCCCCTGTGTTACAACATAGAAAATGATAGGCACCCACTCCAATTTGAATATTTTACCATGGGCCCTCCCGAAAATCCTATTCAGGATCAGGGCAATGAACCTGTAAGGGGTTCTTAGACATGCAGTGTCATATTCTCTGGTCGGCCTAGTTCTAAATTTCTTGCCAAGCATGAACATCCTCTTTAGTGTCTCGACTAGGTCCATCTTAATTGCCCTCAGCCAGTCCTCAGTCAAGTATACCCATGCTTCTGGTAAGTGGTAGGCCAGTGCCACATACCTAGGGCTATAAGCAGCATAAACCTGTTTAACAACATTTTCCAAAATCATGGTGGTTACATCTGCCCTAGGAAGAATCCACCCAATCACCTCTGAGCATGGAAAGAGCTCAAGTCTAGTAACAATTTTCATCAATGAAGATCTCTCTATATTGGCATAGATGGTTTCTTCTTCAAAACCTATGTCAGGTACTTCTCGGCGGGTTATCAATCTGTAAATTTCCCCCCATTAATATCCGGGTTCCACACCAACTATGCATTTGGTGTCCTCATAGGTGTATTCAAATCTGGTGACGATTTCGACTTCAAGTTCCTCTTCTACCACGGGGGCATTCTTCTTCTAACGTTTAGACATCTTGGATTCTGAGGAATTTCCCTATCATGTACAGAAATTGCTTTTAGGTTTTGTTGGGTCATTTCCAGATAACATTCAAAATGGAGGCAACTGTATAAGAATTTCACCTCATCTATGCTAAACATGAGTGCAACTATGAAGAATAAACAACAATGCTCAAAAACCAAGTGTTCCCGTATAAAATTATTCTACCAAAAAGGCTAAAACCAGCTCTCGCCCAACATTTACATATTTAACTTAGAAAATCACGGATTTTCTAAAACGACGAAAATCCTCATCCTCTCATCAACAAGAACAGAGTCCCGAAACCCCCTCTTGGCACTGTGGATTACAATGTTATGCAGAAAAAATATATGGTGCCTAAACTCAAGTGAGGATGGTGCAAGTGGTAGCGCACTAGCAGATAAGGGGAAGCTACTTGCTGTAAAATGCTCACTTCACGGTATGAATAGGTAATGCATTTCAAAACCTAAAATGTGTCAGGGTTCATACTCGAGCTTGAATAGTCTCAACCTAAGTGGGAAGTAAAAACAACATCACGGTCCTGGTTCGTGAAGATGAGGGCGATCGAACTGTGGAACCAGACTCACGTCATCTTGGAAGAAAACCATCAAACGCCCTCCCTGGACGGCCAAACACAGACTGGGAGAAACTGGTACGGACAGTGTAACGGCCGTCTACACCGGCTTCCCCAGTAGTTGAGTGCGGTCTGTAAACCCCCAACGACTGTGAAATTCATCATTGCAAAACTAAGAAACTCCCCACCGGGCGGCCATACTACTTAACTCGAAAATATATACAGGCCGAGATGGGAAAACCTAGAAAACACTAACCACGGAGACAGCCAAAAGTAGTTCGACCAATTAAACGAAACGGTAAAATGGGCATAAGGGCCTACCTGGCACTATGCTGCGTGACTGGTGGAGGAAAACTAGTAAAATTCCATGGCGGAGCCACCTAGGAGCGAAGGTGCCGACAACAAAAACTTGGTCTGCTCAAGCAAAAATGACAGCACGGAGAAATCGCCAACATATATACATCGCGGTCAACATGCAATCGACGGGAAAATAAGATCATCGGGAGATGGAAAATCTACGGGATCGACGATCATGTTACTATCTCCTCCGCAACGACGAATGAAGAAAATGTCAAAACATCCGCAATGGCACTAACAGGAGAAACAAATCAACACTCGCATCGGAGCTCGCGAGACTAGGGATTCGGGTCAAAAGATGATTAGAGAGCTGCAATGGTGAACCCGTAATAGAAACGAGTTCCACAGACCAGCAAAACGAAGTAAGAATAAACATGTCTCAAATGAAAACATCGATCAAGCGAATAAATCAAACTATCGGAATCATAGTGCTTTTTAGAGCCACACCGACGAAAGTTGGAAAAAACCAAGGACCGGTGAGCCTAAAACGATGGGGGTC
>LPNX011155039.1:16209-81563 GCA_001517045.1 Pseudotsuga menziesii | reverse complement strand
AGAGAACAGGTTGAACGAGTTTTAAATATCAAATTGGCTGCCATGCAGTCCAGGTCATTAAAGCTGTATTTTGTTACCTTTAAGCGAATAGGCCATGGCCATTCCCCAACGAAGTCAAGGTATTTCACAATGAAAGATGACGTCCTGGGAAGATCATGCAGTGCTCTGCTCGTAGACGTTCCAAAGGGACAGCGTGCAGTGTATGTTGCAAACGAATGCAGTAGGTTTGTCATTCCCACAATTTATTTGAATCATTTTGTGTTCCAGTCATTGCTAAACAAGGCGGAAGAAGAGTATGGTTTTGATCACCACATCGGACTCACTATTCCGTGTGACGAAGCTGATTTCCAGTACTTGACATCCCTGTTGGGAAATAAAGGATGTCGCAGGTAGAACATTGAAGCCCGATGAGCTCTTCCATATTCATTGAAACAGACACTGCTTGCATTCTGTTCAAATGAACCCAATATCGGCCAAGATCTTACTGTAAGCGTTGGAATGGAAACAACTGGCTGGCTAGAGGTACAATTGAATGTCAAACCAAAGATCTGCTTTGGTTCTTTTTAAATTTGAGGTCGAGAAGCTGAAGAAGTTTCAGATCATCACGGTCCAAACTGTCTAGGGTTTTGCGTAAGGTGGGGAACTATTCAAATCACAGGGCAAGGGGCGTTCTTTGGCCCGAAGTTTGTTCTAAATTTATACGAAGGAAATCAATGAGAGACCAAACAGGAACGTGGGTAGCCTCTGTTCGGTGCAGTTTTCTGGACTATGGCTAGCTGAGAACACCTCGTCGCATTGGAATATTTTTAGGATAGCCACAATTGTTGCTAAGCACCTACTCTCATTCCCTAAGTACACAACTTTATTTAAGGGCCAACTGACATGTTCCCGGGATGGGGCCTATACAGAATAACAGAGGGTTTCATACAGCACTGGACAGTTCAGGAGCGAAGCCACTTGTCCTTCCGAGAGCAAGGACATTTATATATTATACCAGGATGCCATCGATTGCTTTGAGGGTTAGCCCCTTTATGCTGCTATAACCTTTGGCGGAGGAAGGGTATTATGAAATGAAGCCTGCAAATTAGTTTCTATAAAACCATAATCCGAAGGACTTTGGGAAAGATTTCCTAAAATCTACCGTGCAAAACCTACGTCAAAATCAAACAAAACCGCTCCTCCGAAACTTCAGAAGCAAAACGAACCCAACATAAGAAAATCACTTCTATAACCCCAGTTTTTTAATCGGCCTTTATTCTAAATATAATATCAAATTCAGTGCAGGGTGAACATTGCAGCTAGTCAGCAACTCACCAAACATTAAAAATCATAGTAAAAATCACCATTCAGTTGCAGACAAATAAGATCGTCTGAAAATCATAGAAGAAAAAAAACCTGAAGTCAGAGAGAGCAGCACTCCTTCAAAACGTCTCAACGGTCCTGAGCCAACAGTCCTGAGCCAAACAAACAGAATGAGTAAACGATTACTGTTAAAAACCCACACATTTATGCAGCGATTGATTCCAAAAGTCAAGAAAATATTCAGGAATCAGAAAAATGAAAAAGCAAAACAGTTACTCTTACACCCAGACAAAAATAGGGGGAAAAAAAAAAGCAAACTACATTCACACGAAGGACTGAGCATTCCCAGATACAACCAAAAAAAAAACTCAAAAACATCCGTACATCAAATCTAGCTGCTGTAACTCGACTAAGGCAAAACTCCAAGGCGAGAAATAATCCAAACCCAACTCAAATAAACATTCATTGCGCTAAATATGTCAAACCCAGCTTAGATAAAGCTCTAACAAACTAAAATATTCAAACCCAAAATAGGTAAAGCTCCAAGAAGCTGACATATCCAAACTCATATCAAACAGAATTCAAAAAAAAGCAAATACACAATAGAAAACGCCAATTTCAACAGAAATCCCACAGATAATTTGAAATTCAGTCCTTGAACACTACATTTCTTTAATGAATTTTGCAATTCAGCTACAAACGAATAGAACATCCTGCAAATTATTCAGAATGTTGCCTCGGAGCTCTTACCACTGTGTAAAGAGATCACCGTAGCAACGAACACTGATAACTAGAAACCGGGAAGCAAAAGATAAGAGTTCATGAACACATACTAGAGTAAAGTGGTCTGAATTGAAATAACAGGTTAAATAGCAAGTGATTTAAGGTCGTTTATATGATTAAACGACACGATAGCTCATCAGAAATCCAACCCGCACTGTCCACGCCGCCGTTGACACGATCGTCCATAATACCCATTACAGCTATGCAATAAATTAATTGAGCGGGCAAAATCCATAATACCCATTGCACTCATCTAATAAATTAATGGAGCAGGCAAAATTAATAAAGGATATCGATTTATGTGTATATAGGCCTGTGTGCAATCTTCATAAATGATCATTAATTAGTATTAAATCAAATCTGTATTTGTTTCTTGAAATCCATTTCGTAACCTTTGTAACTCATAAATATCTACCAATTGTTTGAACTACGAGCTAGTGATATGGTTAGGTAGTTGAACCCCAACTCATCTAAAAGAAAAAAAATTATTTTGATGGCGATTAATTATTGTACTCAATGGTTCGAAGAAAGATCAGGACCAAGACCATTAACAAGAGAGTGGTGACTAAATTTATTAAGCAGCGTATAACCACTAAATTTGGGATATCTTTTACTATTGTGTTTGACAACACATTAATATTCTAGGTTAGTGAATTTGATTTTTGATGCATTGGATAGAGGAATTATTTTGATTTATTCTTCCAACTACTATGTATAAGGGAATGACACACAAAAATTTCTTAACTATATTTCTCTTAATTTAATATTTTCTATACCATTTTTTTAATAATTATAGTTTATTTTTTTATTTTTACTTCATTATATTCAATAATTCTAATATATATAAACACAAAAATATTAATCAATACAAAGATATACAAAATTAAAATTTAAAAAAAAAATTGTTTATATAACTTGACACTTAGCTTTACCAAGATACTTTTCGGTATCCTTACCTTTACCAACATACTTTTAACCTTTTAAATCTTAAAATACTTTTCAACGAGAACTTTTCAGATAATTAAAATTTCTTTATAACTTTTCGTATCCTAAATCTCACTTTAAATAAAAGGCCTAGGTAACTTTTCGCTCGTCTTTCCTTTTTTGACATTTTTTAATGAATCCGGGAGACAAAAAAATACTTATATTCATATACTTTAACCTCAATAAAGGTTGTTCTCTTTACTCTTTGATCATTCAATAACTTTTACTCAACTTGAATAAAGGTCGTTCTCCTCATTCTCAATATTCGAAAACTTTACAAGGCATCACGTCATAATTTATGATCTTAAGATAAACGAACCCATCGTTTGTCTTTTATATTTTAAATTTATTTTAAATCATGTTTTGTTTATTTAATTCTTTAAACTTTATATACACAATTTTTCCTTAGCCATAGGCCATGTTAGTTTTCCCACGAGTTAATGGTTTCGAAGTCAATAAACGACAAACAGAGCAGACAGATTCTCCACGAGGACGAGTGTTCAGAGAATAAGTGGCCTCGTGTCTTTTGAGTAATCTGATATGTCGCGTTGTGCTCTGTGGAGCACTAGCGTTATTATTTATATGCGTTTTGAATGGCTTTGCAGGAGCTCTGATCATTATACTATCGCCAAAGGAATCCAACAACGTTCAAGGAACGAATATTACCCCTCACAAAGGTACCACCCAACTCGATAATTTCTTAGTTTTTCATTTTTCATGGTTTGCAATTTGCCAATGTTCGTCATCAAATTGGAGACTGGAATGCATTGCAAGCTTCTGTGGCAGTTTTTTCTGCATATACTTCTAAGTTTTTTGAGCTTCGTGTAGTGTAGTTCTCGGCCCGAAAGATAATGGAACAGCGGGTAATCATAAGGATGGTAGGAAGCTAAGTCATGCTGGATTCTCTTACAAACATTATGTTAGCTCTAGAATTCATGGGTCAATCCAAGTTTTGTGCATTGGATTTTTAGATTTCATGCTTCTTCTGTTTGTGCTGGCGTTCTGCCTTTCAAAATGGGTTGTTGTTTTTTTGTTGTTTCATGGTATGTATTGAATCCTACGGTTTAGGTGTTGAGTCTAGTAATAGTTGTTCTACCGAAATTACCCAGTATTTGCACTTTCCCAATATCATGGCAACAGCTTCAGAACACTGAGTATCAGGTACTCGGTGACAGGGCCACAATGCTCAGTACTCCGTTGTCTCATCCCGATTTCCACCGAATTGCTGCAGTTCTAGACCAAATTTAGCACAACTTTGAGTTCATCTTGATAATGCCAGGTTTAGTTAGTCGTTACTAATTTCTCATGGGTTTACAATATATTCCACAGATTGATTCTGAAATTGACACAAACTCGCAGCCGTGGTGGAGTCACATGTAATAAAATTACAGTTGTGATCATGTCCAGTGTCCAGGTTAGAGCTGATTTAATTTTTAATCTGTTGATCTGTAAATAGGTGAGAGATACCAAAACACAGACTGAAAAGAAAACCAACACGTATTATATATATATATATAATACTTGCAGTCATGAAACTAGTCGGCAACCCAGATCAGTGAGAAAATAATACACATGCATGCATTGTTCATATTGGGCTCAAATATTGTTTCAGAGAGATTGATTCTTCTTGATTTCTGTGTGCAGTAGAAGCATAATTGTGTGTCAATTTCCAATAATGTTGTGAATTAATAAAGATGTTGCAACCATTCACAGAATTCTATATGGCTGGAGAATACTGTGTTGTTGTGTTGTTTTTTCCCTTGTTTCCTTATCTTGGCTTCAGGCCAATTTCTGAATATAGCAGGCTGGATATTATTTTATGCAACCATCCATGTGTATTCTGTTTTTTTTCTCTTAATTTTTAAACTCAGGCATCCGAACGTATCTAACATTAATTTTGTTTCGCTAAGAAACACAGTAAAATACTGAATAGAGAAGCATCTGTTTAATTAATTAACGTGCATGGATTACATATTGTGCATGTTAAATTAATTTATTTACTAGGTCACTCTCTGGATTCTAGATACGTTGAATTATGGTTTCCTCTCTCCAGTCGTCTCGGGGCTGGCTGATGCAACTCCAACGCTCAAAATCGAAGAGTGTGACGCATCATCCCAGGCAAAGGACCTATGGCAAATGGCAAGGAAATCCTGCACGAATAGGACTTCTCATTGATTCGAAACTTCGAAGTGTCTATAGCTATATAACTGCACTGCTCAGTGTATTTTGAATATGTCTTTAGCACGATTGAAGTGGAGTAATATTTGCGAAGGAGGTCAGGCGCAGGAAATTTCAGAGAGAATAGAATAGATTAGAATGGAAGGAGGGAAGGAAGGTCCAACTCGTATACTGATGGGCGTGAACCAGTCCTCTCTGAATGGGTACCCTCATCCTTCCATCAGCAGCAAAAATGCATTCGATTGGACCATCAAGAAACTCATCCGAAGCAGAGACAACCAAGACTTCAAGCTGCAAATTCTGCATGTACAAATCCCTGATGAACGCGTGGACCTTGAGAATGAACGCGTGGCAATGGATGGGATATAAATTTTATTTTTTTAATTTTATATTATGATGTCATCTTGCCACATGTCGACTCAAATCCAGATACCAAACCCCAATGTTGACATCATCCCCTATCAACCAATCAGCTGTTTAGAAAAATAGATTTTTAACAAAATTAAAACAAATATTTTGCAAACGCCTAAGTCAAACTTTGGAAAACAGGTTTGATTTTTTAAAGCAGCGTCAAAAAACACCAGGTAATACTCAAAGTCAATGCAGTTTGAAATCGAACGATTGCAATATACCAGTCGAAGGCAGGTATAATAAAAATAAGTTATTATGATTTAATGTATATATGGATTTTTATCTAAATTTTAATAATAAATGTAAATAATTAACAAGTTACAATTTTGAATTAAAATGTGTATGAATTTTTATTTATTGTTTTTTAAAAATAATTTATATGGCTAAATATTATTATTTTTTATTATAATAAATTTGTTAATTATGTTTTTATATTATATAAAAATATATATCTAATTTAATAATAAAATGGATTCAAATAATAATATATGCTTTTAAGGGTTGGTTTATATTTTGGTTAATAATAAAATATTATAATTAGAAAAATGGTAAAAATATATATTTAAATTAGTTTTTATAAAAAAAAATTATGAGTTTTTTTTCCACGGGAAAAAATTATAATTTATTTATATTCAAAATTACATTCTTCAGATGGAACAATATCAGAACAGAATATTGTCTATGCTCACAAAGTAATAATAACAAAAATTCCACAAAGTGAAATTCTTACAAAAGATCATTAGAAACATAACCATAGATTATCATAGTATAATCACAAATTCTTTTAAACGGAAAGAAAAAAAACATGCTCTCATAAACAGCATCCAAAAGGGCAGATTAATCTGCTCATCACAAAAGGATAAAAAACATGCCCATATAGATCAGACATGATCTCAAAAAATAGTAATAGTGTCCAGCATCCACATACCAAAATAAAAAGTTATCAGACCAGAACAAACACTAAAATAGCTGAAAAGTCTCAAATATTTCAAATGCTTGGTGCTTAGTAATATGCCAACACCCATCCAGAACAGTCTCTCCATCTTTTGCTAATTCATCCGCAAGGGAGTTTCTTTCTCGGTAGATGTGCTTGAAATCCACGAACTCAAACATATCTGATAATATGATAACTTCATGAAGAACCTGAGAAGCTGTATATTTTGAATTCTGAACTTACCAATGGCCCAATTTATAACCAACTGTGAGTCACCAAAGATCTGCAATTTAGAAATATGATTATCTAGATCCAAAGTAAGGAGTAGCTTTAAAGAAAGAAGCTCAACACAGTTGTTAGTACCAAAACCCAAACCAGCTTTAAAAGTAAAAAAATGATCATTAGCAATGTAAAGCATACCACCAGCTCCACAAATTTCAGGTTCACCTGCTGCCAAACCATCAAAATACCCCCAAGGAAAAGATTTATCAATAATCTCCTCAACAACAGTTTTGGTATTCACAACAATTTTGTCCTGAGGGTAAGAACTCAACAAGCCCAAACAAAAAGAGGAAACCTGATAAGGAATAAGAGTGAAGTCTTCAAAGCAACTATGGTTTCTATCCTTCCATATAAACCATAAAACTATAACAGGTAATGATCTGATGTGCTTCACCTCGTCATTAAGGCACCAAGTCTTCATACAGGATATCACCAAGTCACCAATCCATAAGTTCTTAAACTTTAACTTGGACTCAAGTTTAAACCAAACACTTCTAGTAAAAGGGCAATCCACACCTAGATGAAAGTTAGACTCAGTGTCCATCTTGCATAAATAACATCTACCAGGTCCTTCCCTTCCCTTTCTACAAAGAACATCCCAAGTAAGTGCTTTATCAGAAATAAAAACCATCAAAAAATTTTGGACCTAAGAGGACACTTAAACTTCTAAAGCACTTTCCACCACCAGGTAAATTCCACCTCATTCCTGTCCAAAATTAGTTGCAGATATCCAACTTTTGGAGACTACTTGCTAGATTTTGACTGATTTCAGCCCAGCATATCAACATCATTAGATAACCCGACATGACTAGATTTAAGAATAGCCAGATAACCATTCCAGCAAGTGACTTCCTGATTATCCACTAATCCAAGATTATCAGCAGTAAGCCAACCCTGCTCCATCAAAAAAGACACACCGGGACATTTAATATCTTTAAGAAGATAAATTCCAAAAGAGTGTAATTTATAAATCAATAAGGAGGGTAAAATATGTCTCCATTTGCATCCAACCCATGGATCCAAACCAAGTCGAACATCAACACCATTCCCAACCTTCCAAACAAGATAATTACCAATAAGATCAAAATACCATAAAACAACTTTCCAGCAAATAGATATACTTCTTTTCCTTTTAACAGAGACTCTGATCCAATCCAGTAATGATAAGGGACGAACATATTTATGTAATGCTATCTGAACCCAAAGACCTGAACCATGAATAAGATTCCACACACTCTTGGCAGCAAGAGCTTTAGCAAAGACAGCGGGAATTTTCAGCCCCCAACCACCCAAAAACTTTGGGCATGCCAGTGCCTTCCAAGACATCCACGGTAAACTAGAAGAGTCATTGTTTCCAGACCATAAAAATTTGAAACATAACTTCATGATCTTCTCAACAATGCTCACCGAGATCCAAAAATGCATCCAATAGACCGGTATGGCCTCAAGTACAGATTTAACCAAGGTAAGCTTACCTCCCTTGGACAACCATCGATAGCTCCAATACTTAATTCTTTTTTCCACTTTAGCTACCAGCCAGTCCCAATCCTTCATAAAGTATCTGCATGGTTCGAGATGAAAACCAAGATACTTCATACCAATCTCAATTTTTAAAACAGAGAAAGAAAAAACATTCTGTAAAGAAACTAACTCAGATGCATCCAAACCAAAGTAATAAAAAGAGGATTTATCTTCATTAATCTGCATCCCAAATTCCTTACAGAAAACCAGTAGAACCTCATACAAAGTTGATAAAGATTGATTAGAGCCATCAGATACCATGACAATATCATCCACAAAAAGAACATGAGATAAGGTAATGTTATTTCCAAATGAGATACCATGAAAATCCCCACAATATTTAGCTTTAAGAAGAGCTCTTCCCAAACCTTCAACAACAATAAGAAAAAGCAGAGGTGCAAGAGGACAGCCTTGCCTAAGCCCATATCCAGATCTAAAGAAAGATGAAGCCGCTCCATTCATCAATAAGGAAAAAAAAACAGAAGTAAGGCTGCTCATAAACCAAGAGATAAAAGGCACAACAAACCCCATTTTAGAAAGAAGGACACACAAATAAGTCCAATTAACATGATCATAGGCTTTGGACAAGTCTGTTTTTAATACCAACGACTTTAAGTATTTACTGTGAATAGTGTGCAGACCTTCCTGAATAACCTCCACATCATCATGAATCTGTCTCCCAGGGAAAAAACCAAACTGTTCACCAGAAATATATCTACCCATCACCTTCCTCATATGAATAGAGGTGATCTTACCAATGATCTTATAAATGAAGTTACACAGAGAGATTGGCCTAAAGTCTTCAAAAGATTTAGGGAGATTGTACTTAGGAATCGGGGCAATAAAAGTAGAATTAAAGACAGCAAGGATTTTCCACACTTCCGAGAATCATCAACTACCCGTAATAAGTCCAAACCCAAAACATAAAAAAGAACCCTATATACCTCAACATGTATCCCATCCGGTCCCGGACTCTTATCATTTTTACTTAGAGAAAGAATAGACTGAATCTCATTCAATGTAATAGGAATCATAAGATCTTCATTTTCCTCTTCAGAAATAGATGTAGGAAAAATTTCAGCAATCTTCATGATTTCAGGAAGATGGAGATTCTTATCCTCCTAAAACAAAGACTCAAAATGGTGCACCCCAGCCCCAGCTATAGAGTCAAAACCTTCAACAAGATTACCACCATCATCCGCAATATTCCAGATAGAGTTAATATTTTCCTGTGATTAGCAAACTTATGAAAAAAAAGGGTATTGCCATCCCCACATAAAAGCCAAATGGCCCCGCTTTTATGTCTGGCCTCATTTTCACGATCTAATAAGAATTTTATCTTACGCGACTCCAGCTCAACCAAAGAGGACTTGTCCTCCACAGAATAAAAACCAAAGCCCATCTTATTAAAGGACTCAACCAACAACAGTTCAATGTCCACTAAATCCTTAAGCTCCTAAGCTTTTTTCTTAACAGACCATAAGCTAAACACTTCTTTGATGTGCTTAAGGTTGGCAACAAAATGTGCAGCAAGCAACACCACAGGGTTATCGACATAAACAATCCATGAAGCTTTCAATAATGAAACTAAATCCTCATTCAGTAACCAGTGAGAATTAAACTTAAAGGGACTACGAGGTTTAACATCATTATTCAATATCCGTAAGGAAACTGGCTGATGATCCGAATCCCCACCACAGCCAACCCATTGACGAAAATGAAGCTCTAAATCCAAAAGATCAGCCGATACAAGCAATCTATCCAATCTCTTGCATATATTATCAATCCCAACTCTTTTGTTATACCAAGTAGGAATTAAAACAGTCGAAGCAATATCCACAAGTCCAAAACCATCCACCTTCCTAGAGAAATAATCAGAAAGATTATCCACTCTAGCCCTATCACCCCAAATCTCTGAAAAACCCAAAGAGTAATTCAAATCCCCCCCTAAAATCAAATTAGAACTATTAAGGAACTCAATATCAAAAAGGTTATTCCAAAACCTTTCCCTCTCCACATAGGGACCATACACATTGACAAAACAGAAGGCCTCTTTAAGTTTAATGGAGTAAAGAGAATCACATAGACCAAAGCCCACAGCCCATGCACTCAATAACTAGAAATGACGAGTCCTCCAACCCAAAAGAATACCACCATGTTTACCTTTGGCATCCACAGTGACAAAAAACCAACCATTAAGCAGATTTTCCAACTCACCAACAAAAATAATCCCATCACCCATAGTTTGTTGAAAAAATAATACATCAATAAGCTGATCATCAACCAACCTACAAACTGCTAGTTTTTTAGGAATACTAGCTAATCCCCTACAGTTAAGGGTCATCACGATCATAAAGAAACCCTAGAGAGGTAATACACTGCTCTAAGTGCCCCAGAATCAACTGAACAGACAAGTTCCACTGCATAAGGAAGACCACCAGGTCCCAGACAAGAAGAAGAGATCCTAGAAAGGCACCTAGCACCATCAAAAACTCGAGAATTATCCTCCAAAAACTTTGTGCTAGATCGAAGAAAATAACCAGCACCAGTAGCATATTTATCTCTAATAGGTGACACAAACCCTAAGTCCCCCAAATAAGATTCAGACAGAATAAACTTGCAAGAAGAACCATCATCTGACAGAGCTCCAAAAGATTCCTTCAAATTCCTAATCAATATATTAGGGCCCTTCACAAAATCAGTTAATGAAGTCAAACAGAGAGGTTTAAGTGACTCCACATCTAAGGTCTGTGAACGAGGATCCACCCCTAAACCATCTATTAAATGAAAAGCATCAACAGGAGAAGTAACCTCCATCCCAACACCCAATGAAGAAAAAGGTTTAACCACATAATGCACCCCATCATTCTTAACTCTCCAAAAAGACTTAGTCTTAGAAACAGAAACATGTTTATGATTTCTGTTAAAAGAAAGACTACATTGGAATATCATATGACCATAACAATGACATCTATTACAACAGAAGGGTGCCCCCAGATAATCCAATAGCTGAATAAACACAGACTCCCCTCTTTTAATCACAATATATGTTGCTAACCCTTTACGTACATCAAGAAGTACAAGAACCTTCCCCAAGCAACACACACCCGACTCAAGAAAAGATAAATTTGCCTCCAAATATGTCCCTAGAGTATTACCAACCAATTTAAAAAAATCCACAGACCAGAATTCAAACGGTAGATTCGGTAACTTCACCCAAATAGGAAAAGAATCATACCTTTCAGTATGGGGGTTGAAAAGAGGTGTCCACCGTTTCAACAACAGACCATAATTATCTCATCTCCAAACACCCACAAGGACTAAAGCTGCATTCGCTTCAAAGTGAAATTTGAACCACTTTGAACGCAATCCATCCCTGTGGGAGCACAAAAACATCAAGGCAAGAACTGACAGACTCCTTCCAAGAAGCAGAAACCCACTTCTTAACACCATCCGGACTAAATTTGTGACCACCGAATCATCCCACCAAAGTAAGGGCATTCGTTAAAACAATATCGTTCATCACTACATCATCACCAACGACCAACAACAAAGGTTTTTCATTCTTGCGGATGATTTGTTTCAACCACTTTGAGCGCAAACCTGAAACAAGAAACGCCTCAACCCGCGAACGCTGGTGGCCAAACAAAAAACCCCCAACGAATTCAGACCCACTCTCCAAACCCAAGTTTAAATCAGCCGAGATAGGAAAAGAAACATGGTCGCCTCTCGCAGTTGATAAACCACCCAAACCACCAGCTTGAATGACAAGCGCATCAACCCGTAAACTAGATAAATATTTAACCAATGGACCACTAGAACCATCAGCCAAAAAACCAGGAACTAAAGAACCATCCTCCGTTCGCCCAACTGACAAAAACCCTCCACCAGAAAGACCCGACAACTCTAAGCCTTTACCAGGACAACACCCCACCGCACTATTCAGCAAAGCCCGTCCAGAAACAACAATAGGAAAATCCATACCATCACCCGTAACAATAGAAGGCACCAAATCACTCTGGAGCAAAACCTCATCAGACGCTAACTCCTCACAGCGAAATGGCGGATCCAAAACGGAAGAAACCCTAGAAGTATGCCCCCGAGAAGACGTAAATGTCCAACAACCCTTGGGAGGAGTACGAGCCAAAAGCTTAATGTCTCAAAGAGACATTCCGAAACGTGGCACAGGAAAAAACAACCCAGGTGTAAAGGAATGAAGATGACGCTTACCCACAAAGGAGTACGTTCTGTACTAATCCCGTCAAATTATAAACCCTAGAACAATAATCTCGTCAACTCCACAAAGAAGAAACCTACCTTTTACAACTTATTTTAATTTTTGACATAATGAATATTAAGAAATATATTTTATATATTTATTAATAATAATGTTTTTTTTTTTTTATTTTGGGAATTATTAATAATGTATTTTTTTTTAATTTTGGGATTTAACACTGAATTGATAAGTAGTTCATGAATAATATAAAAAGTTAATATTTTTTTCTCAACCACTCAAATTATAGTTAATTACTATTTTTTAATACTATTTACTTTTAAGAAATTTAGATAAAATTTGAGAATTTAAAAAATAAAAAATTGTAATTCAACCAAGTTTATATAACTAGATTAGCCTTTGAGAATCAAAACATATGGTAAAGTTGAAATGTTGTAAATGATTATAAATGGGAAGTTTTATGTTCAAATCTCCTCAAACTTGCCTGTAGATACACCTAAGAATATAGTAACACTAATGATAATAGATAATAAGATATTCAAATCCTATTTTATTATGATGTAAAATAAAACTATTTGTAAAATTGGTATAAAATTTATAAAAGTCATATTTTTATAATAAATGGTTTTAAAGTAAAGCCTAAAACTGTTTATAAAAGTGAAATGTTCTTATAATAAATGGTTTTAAAGTAAAGCCTAAAATGGTTTATAAAAGTGAAATGTTTTTATAATAAATGGTTTTTTTTAGTAAAGACTAAAATTGTTTATAAAAGTGAAAGTCATTTCAAATAGCTTGATTTTTTTTAATAAAATGTTTTTCTTGAATAAAGATCAAACCATTTACAAATGGAGCTGTCTAACTAGGGGACTTTCTGACTTTTCAGGCTGATTTTTCTTCGGAATTCGGTGAATTTAATCTACAAAATCTGTAATTTCTGTTGTTTGTTGAGCGATTTTAAGCTCAGAAATGAAATCAAGTGATAGGGAAACCCCCAACACCTCACACTCCATAAAATTTAGCAAAGTTTTTGAACGAAATCAGGTAATAGAAAAACCCCCAACATCTCACACTCTATAAAATCTAGCAATATTTTTAAACATTTTGAAACACCTCACACTCCATAAAATTTAGCAAAGTTTTTGAACGAAATCAGGTGATAGAAAAACCCCAACATCTCACACTCTATAAAATCTAGCAATATTTTTGAACATTTTGAAAATTCAGTAAAAAATCATGGCAAAAAAACTGGTAAAAACCAGCCAAAAAGTCCCCCTCGAGAAAAGTCGTTTACAAATAGGCGATAACTTTACCACCTTCGAGAAATCAAATATATAAATCTATATAGAAAATTTGTAATACGTCACACCTTATCTATCATTTGAGAATGTGTAACACGTCACACCATTATTATTATAAAGAAAAAATTTAAGCAGCCGGTACATACCCAAGGCCACCCTGAAAAATGGGTTTTCTTTATTATGGTGGTTGCCTTCAAAAATAGTACTCTCTCTATCTCTATCAATATAGACAAACCCAACAGGCACCACCCTGAAAAAGTGTTTTTTTATCATGGAGTTTGCTTTTTAAAAATAGTATTCTCTCTGTGCCTATCAATGGAGACAAACTGAACATACACCAATGAAAGATCATCACACATCATCATCATCCACGGTAGGAGTGCATACCTCCAAAGGCTACCTAATCATGGAGTTTTAAACTGTTACTTGAAACACAGTCTTCTCTCTATTATTAATTGGACGTCAACAGAGACTAGTTCCTATCATACAGCAATGGATCAAGATCATCACTCATCATCATTTAGTGGTTTTGTTGGATATGGATCGGTGGATCTCCATGGATGCCCAGTTAGCAGAGCTCATACTGGACGATGGAAAGCATCACTTTTTATCATTGGTATGAATTCAATTCAATTCAATTCAACTCAACTTACACATTCAATTGTCTTTGTATTTATAGCATCAGGTGTGTTTGGTGAACATATTTTATCACTTTTTCACAGGAGTGGAGATAGCAGAGAGGTTAGCCTATGCAGGCATTCTTTCAAACTTGGTGACTTACCTCACAGCTGTTCTCCACGAGAGTACTGCTGTTGCTGCAAAGAATGTGAATGTCTGGACAGGAGTGTCCATGCTTCCTTTCATTGGAGCTTTTGTTGCAGATTCATATGTGGGTCGATATTGGACTATTGTCGGGTCTTCTGTCATCTATTTGCTGGTTAGTATCTTCTTCTTTTTTTCAGAACAAGACACACACCCTAAAGCACCTAATGTACTTCGTAGAGATTAGGTGCCCAGTTTCAGAGGTAACTAGTTCGTCCAAACAACTTAACTTTTGCACCCAGCCTTGTCTCTTTAAAACTTATGCCATACATCTATGGGATTTCACAGCACAGTGAGAATGTAACACTAGTGAACAGGTTAACATTCATGAACAGTAAACCTCATATTGCTGGCACATGATCTTACCTGATTGTTCGAGGATTGACTACGTCTGGACCAACTCAATAAAGCCATCGTGGAGCTTACTTTCAAAGAATCAACCTTGAAGATAAAACCCTTTGTCAGAACCAGGGTTGATGATGACCTGTCTGGGCTAACTTTCAGACATCCCTTTGGCTTTTTTAAAGTTTCCAACATTAAGAAATGGATAATCCTGTATCTGTATAATTGCTGGTTATTGAAAAGAATCTCAGCTTACTCCAAGTTTGGGTGAATCCCTGTTTATAATTAAATGGAAGAACAGTGAACAAAATATACATTTTTCACTTACACCACTGACACTATATGTAGGAAATTGCTGATCACATTGCTGACCTCTCTTTTACTCATGTCTACTATGAACTGAACTTCAATGTGATAAAAGATCTACAATTGCAAAATGAAGACCTTTAGCTCTTGGAATCCCAGGATGAACTTCATTGGGAGTACAAGCTGACCTCTCTTTTACTCATGTCTACTATGAACTGAACTTCAATGTGATAAAAGATCTACAATTGCAAAATGAAGACCTTTAGCTCTTGGAATCCCAGGATGAACTTCATTGGGAGTACAATCTGATTCTTTATCCACTCATACTACATTTCTCTGATTCTTTGTTCACTCATACTACATTTTAGAAGACCCACTAAAAAGAGGAATGCTGTAATCATTATTCCTCATTACTGATGTCATGGACTGTATATATATTTTGATGATACTTAATAGAGCATACATAAAACATTATAATATAAATGGGATCCTTCCTATCAGAGCTATGGCTGAGTAAATATAGGAAGGCAACATTGAGCTATGGAGAGTATGTAAAAGCTACATTTTTTGAAAATAGGATTTTTTTTCCATAAAAATAATTACTCAATCAATGAATTCATCATCTGAACCAATTGCTGATCACATTGCTGAGCTCTCTTTTACTCATGTCTACCATGAACTGAACTTCAATGTGATAAAAGATCTACAATTGCAAAATGAAGACCTTTAGCTCTTGGAATCGCAGGATGAACTTCATTGAGAGTACAATCTGATTCTTTATCCATTCATACTACATTTCAGAAGACGCACTAAAAAGAGGAATGCTGTAATCATTATTCCTCATTGCTGATGTCATGGACTGTATATATATTTTGATAATACTTAATGTAGAGCATGTATAGAACAGTTGAATATAAGTGGGATCCTTCCTATCAGAGCTATGGCTGAGTAAATATAGGAAGGCAACATTGAGATATGGAGAGTATGTAAAAACTACAAATTTTTGTAAACAGGATTTGTTTTCCATAAAAATAATTACTCAATCAATGAATTCATTCAAAATTTGATAGATAACGTAAGGTTTCTTATGTATTTGGGTGAATTGAACCCTCGTTTATTTGAAAATGGTTGTTCTTTGTCTGCTTTTACTTCGTGCATAGAACCCTAATAACAAACATGGCATGAAATGGATTGTTACAGGGATTAATTTTGGTCACTTTATCAGCCTCTTTGAGGAGTTTCAAGCCCCCTCCATGCTACAGTGGCTCAGAATCTTGCCCCAAAGCTTCACCATTCAATACTGGGGTTTTCTTCTTTTCAATCTACCTGGTTGCTTTGGGGCAAGGAGGGCAAAAACCCTGTTTACAAGCATTTGGTGCAGATCAGTTTGACGAGGAGGACCCTGAAGAGAAGCAGCACAAGAGCTCATTTTTCAATTGGTGGTACTTTGGTATTTGCATTGGTACTATTATAGGAGTCACTCTAGTCATGTATATTCAGGATAATGTTGGATGGGGTCTGGGATTTGGCATTCCTGCTGTGACTATGGCAATAGCACTGTTTGTCTTCTTGTGTGGGACAAGATTTTACAGGCATAAACTGCCTGGTGGTAGTCCTCTCACTCGAATCGTCCATGTCTTTGTTGCAACGTTTCATAAGTGGAACGTTTTAAATAAAGTAGCTGTCATTGAGGAAAGAGAAGTTTTGAAGTCTGGATCAAGCAGACAGTATTTGTCTACTGATAAGTTTAGGTAAACGCTCTCTGGTCCTTACTAGTTCACAATTAGTTATTTTACATTTATTAGTACGAAAGTACAGGAAATAGTTGCCACTAAAATTACTGGACCTTTCTAAAGTTGCCTAATGCTGCAAATCGAATTTAATGGAGTCAGTGAATTTTCCATGTGATAAGAGAAATGTTGAAGCTCTTGGTAGTTGAAACAATATTTTTGTAGGAAGGACAGACTGAAAATTTATGCTTTAGGAATATAGTAGAAGATACTGCTACCTGCTGAACATGGATACGGTGTAATGAGTCATTAAGTCCTTTTTCTGTTAAATTTCAGTCTTTTCACTGTTGCTTCTTGTTGGGTGTACCCTGTTATGGTCAGTTTTAGATGACTGAGAGATTTGGTGTGAATGTCCTCACACTTGTTTTTCAGGTTTCTTGACAGAGCAACAATTAAAGATGAATTAGACTATGAGTGCAAAACAAGCCATAACTGGAGATTATGCACAGTCCAGGACATTGAAGAGGTGAAAGCTGTTCTTGGGCTGTTGCCAATTTGGATGGCATGTTTGATGTTTGGGGTTGTCTATGCACAAACTTTCACATTTTTCACAAAACAGGGCAGCACAATGGATAGAAAGATCGGAACACACTTCCAAATCCCTCCTGCAAGCTTACAGTGTTTTATTAGCCTATCTGTTGTTCTATTGGTGCCCGTCTATGACCGCATCTTTGTTACAGTTGCAAAAAACTTGACAGGGAATGAACGGGGTATAACTCTGCTTCACAGAATAGGCACTGGCATGTTTTTCTCCACTATGTCAATGATTGCTGCTGCATTGACAGAGATTAGAAGAATCAAAGTAGCAAAGGATAATGGGCTGATAGATATGCCCCATGCAACAATTCCATTGAGTATTTCTCTGCTGCTTCCACAATACGTGCTATTTGGCATAGCTGATGTATTTGCAATGGTAGGAATGCAAGAGTACTTTTATGATCAGATGCCAGACACTATGAAAAGTCTGGGTATTGCTGTGTATCTGAGTGTTCTAGGGGTTGGTAACTTCCTGAGCAGCATCCTTATTTCAGTTACTGAGAAGCTTAGTTGCAGAAACAAGGGGAGTTGCTGGTTTGTAGACAACCTGAACAAAGCTCATTTAGATTACTTTTATTGGCTCCTAGCCTCTCTGAGTGCAGTCAACCTCTGCATTTACATGTTCTTAGCCAGCTGCTATAAGTACAGAAATCTCAAAAATAGTATTTCCTATGAAGAGGAGGAATCCCGCAGGGCAAGAACACTTCTTCCTTCAAGATCCATATGTTGAGATATTTGAAGAGAACTGTAAAGACCTTCTGTTTATACAGAGTGGCATGGCAATCACGCAAGACATTGTAAAGGTATGCACGGTACATGTTATCCTCTGATTGCTATTTTAAACAAAGTTTACAGTTTCTTCGGATAAATTATCAACTGTTCGCAAATCCATTAGTGGTGTACAAATATCTTGAAGCCCTCCTTACGATGTTTAGGTAATCCAATAGCCAATTGTCGAAGTTGCTTGTGAAAACATCGACAATTGGCTAGTAGCTGTCATGTCAAACTTTGATCAACATCAAAAACTCATAATGAAGAATAAAAGAAGAAAAAGTATTGTTACAGTCTAAGTTATTGTACACAAACATAACCTATTAGTACATGCGCAAATACTTAATGTGGCATTTAAAATAGTTGATAAAGCTCTTGATGAAGGGAAAATATGTCATATTATTTTAGGAATGCATCATTGCCTTGTGCATTAACCTCTACATTCATTGCACTTCATTGAGGGAGCTTTTAAGATAATGCTATTTCAGCTGTCCCAATTAAATCACATAACTAGAGGCTCTTTAAGTCAAAAAGCTACATATAACCTTGGTTCTATACTTGGGTTTATGGAGAAAAGCTACATATAACCCTGGTTCTATACTTGGGTCTATGGAGAAAGAGAGCATCTTCTAATATTAATAACTATCACTTTGGATGACATTTTTGGGTTATTTTACATTCATAGCATATTACTTATGAAATATGTAGATATTCCTATTGGCAAAAGCTTACTTTAGAGTAATATGAGCATTAAATCGGAGTCTTTGGCATCTTGTGGAAGTGCTACATTGTATGAGGGTGGATTATGTTGTTACTACGTATTTTCACTAACAACCTATATTATTGTAGAAGATTGTGATTACTCAATCAAATTTTGTGACTATGTTAATTGCTATGAAGCATAAGATCATTAGCCTGCATGAATTCAAATGAGAAGAGAGAGAAGAATTTAGCATAGATTGTTCAATCAATAATGACAAAATTGCACACACATGGAGACAAAATTGGAATAATATGACTATATTCATAAATCAATAATTAATACGGAATACATTGGTTGTACATATAGGAGGATTCGAATGCTAAAGATAGGATTCAAATCTACCAACTCAGACTGACTCTGGAGATAACTCAGTGTGGAAAATCACCACTGGAGCTCACTAATGCAACTCTGGATAACAAACTTAGTCTGCAATCAGTTAACTGATGAGGGTAGGCGAGAAAAGGCATGCACACTCCCTTTAATCATGCAAACTGGCGCTAGGCTGATTGATTGTGATCTAACTAATAGTAATTGGAGCATAACTGAACATGATTGCTTACCTACCAAGGTCCACTGAATGATACTGCTGGTGGCACTCGGAGTGGGTTCCTAAATTATAGGGATTGGTCCCTGGGGCTCCCGAACTCATGCAATCAAGTGCAGTAAGTGGAAGATGTCCCCTAGGTGTGTCCCCCAAGTACTAGTGGAGTGATGAAGACCTCCTAAGCTATGAAAATAGACAATTAGACTATGTGGTTAAAGGGAGGATTAATAATAATCATAACACTATGCACTTTGTACTAGGATGTGACCAGCTAGGAAAAAAAAATACCAAGACTAGATAAAAACCTATAACATTGGTGAAATTGGGACTACAACTATATGTTTGGAGGCATTTTTTGTTGTTATCCTACATTTGATACATATTTGGTGTAAAAACCTATATGGATTAGTGTCTTGGACTAGAAATATGTTATCAAGTACTAATTCCATTCCACCTATTATTTCCCCAATTGGTGGGGATTAATATGAGTTGTTTTTTACTAAAGACCTCAGACTTCTTACATAAAGGTTATGGCAAAAGGTTCACGTTCCATGTCATTTAATACTATGAGAGTGATGTAGCCTATAAACAAGGTTAGCAAGTAACAATACATTTTTTCTACTATTTGGATCAAACAAACATGGCTTGTCACCATCTTATTGATATCCACCCAAGGATAGTGACCTTCTTACTTGTACCTAACAATTTGTAACGAGGTGAGTACTAATGACAACTATAGAAAGTTGTGATTATATTATCTTGTTATCATTAATACCTAAGATAACCTATTTAAGCTAAAGGTGTTTGTGGAAGATTTCTCTTCCGAGATCCCTTTCACCCAGTGTAATGTATGTGTGAATGCAATCAAACCCCATGTGCTTAAAGCTAAATGAAACATTGAATAAGAGTTTGAACACCTAATTGTAGTTTTTTGTCCTTAGCTACAGAAGATACTCCGATAACAAAAAGAAATGCTAATTATATCTCTTAAGAAAAATGAAGCATAAATCAAGAGTTATGGTGCCCATATGCCGACGTACAAACTCATGGAAATGGACTTACAAAATTTCATTTTCGAGCCTATAGTTGGAGGTTGTAGGATAATGAATTCTCATGGGAATGGACTTACAAAATTTCATTTTCGAGCCTATAGTTGGAGGTTGTAGGATAATGAATTCTTATGGTTAGAAATCCTTGAGCAATTATAATATATGTGGGGACAAATGTGTGGGTCCTACACCTATGGGAAAAAGTGATGTGAATAACAAAAGGCGAATAGATATAATGATTCAAGTGAATGTGGAGATTAATGTGTTGGGAATACACCTATGGGGAAAAGCGATGTGGATAACAGAGGATAAATGGGTATAATGACTCAAGTGAATGCTCCATAGCTTTAGGTACCAAAGGATTCTCGTAAAGGGATGATTAAGTGACAAGGCATGTAGAATCAATTGATAGTGGAAAAATTTTTGGTGGTCAAATGGAAAACCTAATGGTGATAAGGAGGTTCTCGGATTGATAATGAAGAACAAGCATGGAGGAGTAAATAACTACAAGCACGAATGGAAGGACTGAGTTAAATGAATCACACTACAGTAGATGAGATCTATATGAGATCTATATGGTGACAAATGACTAACATATTTTAATTGATTGATTGGCCATAATTTGTTGAAATTTCCAATGAGCCAATGTGGGGATTATATATATAGGTTGGAATAAGTCAGCCACATGTGTAGTGAGCATTGTTGATATCAAGGATGGAACTCAAAAAACACATGGAAACACCTCTATGGGGTGGTTCCTAGGAGGACAAGGGAATGGTACCCGAAATATTACAACCCTAAACCTATCACTAAGGCATAAATGGGTCAATCGTTAGTAAGGTATTTCCACTAGTGTGTACTTAACTCTCATTAAAGTGAATTACCATTTCAATGCATGGTTAATTAAAACAATGCATAGTTTTTATGCATGTGGATGCTATCAAACTCATGTGCCAGTGGAGTAGAAAGTAAGCAAGCTACCTAGATACCATGTGCCAGTGGATTAGAAAGTAAGCAAGCTACCTAGATACCAATTAACAAGAGCATATGACTACATGAGCTACTTTATCTATTCATATTCCATGGTATATTCATGTAAGTAAATATTTTAAAAGAACAATAAATGAGCTATAGTATTCTTTGAAATGGGTATTAACAATGTAAACTCACTTAACAGTGGGTGGGCAATTCTCAAGATTTCATTATTATGAATAGAAGATTCAGTATAAAGTTTAAAACATAATTATAAAAAATTATGGGAGTAAAGCATCTAACTAAATACCATTTTGAAGCAAATATCATTCACACTAAAAAAAAGTCACATATAATAACCATGATTTTTATTAATGAAGAACAAGTACAACTAGATATTCTATAGAGTTAGCAATTAGTTCATATTTCTACAAGAAGGATGTTTTCAAAACCATATACCTCTTCTACTAGATCAAGAACCAACTAGATGAATCCTTAGACAATAGGGAGCGTTTTAGATCAAGAACCATCATTCACATTGTTTAAAGGAATATGCGTTCAGGCGAGGATTAATCTTGGAAAAGATATACATGTAATGATCTGGATTATTTAGAGAATAAAATGAAGGAAGAAATATAAAATGAAAACACACACAAATATATTGTGGCAAGAACAAGAATACAAACAAACCAAATTCTATATATCAATGATTAATGGAAAAATATTTTACACTGCAAAGCAATACAAACTAACTAGAATGGCAGTAGCTTATCTTTAAAGAGAGATGTGTCAACCATGATAATTCTTAAGAGGACATTACAATAGGCTAAAAGTGCCATTTAACATAAAGTGTGATGCCCTAGGATTCCAAAATGCTAACCCTAGGAAATGATGTGGAAGAAAGAATGTGGGACCTAAGGAGGCTAGTTGACATGTCAACTTCCTGGGGGTGTAACTTTTACATACAAACTTCGTTTAGGGATCTTTGGACCATTAAAAATATTAAGCCATGATATATGACTTTGGTGGGCCACACAATCAAATGTATTTTGGATTATGTCTATTTCCAAAAACACAATGGAAAATTCTCAAAAATCATGTTGAACATTTGGGACCTAAAAAACTAAAGTAAAACTACCAAGATGTGGAACCTTTCTAAATTACTTGAATAGGTGGGTGGACACCTAGGTCAGTCACTCCCTCTTATGGAGAAATTGTCCCCATTGCATCAAGTTCCTCCATCAACTGGGTAAACTTCTTCCCAATTAAACTCCTTGTGAGCAACTTGCCTTGCTTTGATGACCATATACAATTGGATGTTTTCTTGGTGAGTTCCCTTCTTATTGTTGTCCATCATGATCCAATCAATTGTTTTCTGCTCAATGTAATTAAGATTGAGTTTTATAGGGGCCAAGTGTTTGACCACTTCTAATATGTCTAAGAGAGGTGGAATATATGGTTGAATCTATTTAATTTAGTGAAGCACATGATCATTAGGCCTGATTGAATTCAAGGAGAAAAGAAGGTCACAGAAGAGAGACAATTCAGTGTAAATTGATCAAAAGATTCATGGCAAATTACACACTCATGAGGAAACATTTTGTCATCATAACATTACATGAAATTATCATTAACATGTATGTGATACAATGGTATTACAATAGGAATAATTTGAATGACTTAGGTAGGATTCAAATTAACTAACTTGGACTGACTCTAATGCTAACTCAGTTTCGGAAAATCACCACTAGATATCACTAATGCAACTCCGAATAACTGAATCAGTTCACAATCAGTTAATTGATCTAGGTTGGTGAGAAAATGTGCCCAATTGACCTTAAATCATGCAAATTGGTGCTAGGATGACTGAAAGTGAACTCACTGATGGGAATCAAAGCATAACTAAACATCGACTAGGGACAACTGCTGGTGATTGTTGGCGGCACTCATAGTGGGTTCCTAAATTATAGGGATTGGTCCCTAAAGATCCTAAACTCATACAGAAATGAAAATTGAGTGTTAGGTGGGCCCCACATGAGTCCCTCGTGGCACTAATGAAGTGGCAATGACCACTTAAGCTAGGAAAATACAAATAGACTATGGTGGTCAAGGGAGGTTTAATTAATTAATCCTAACACCCCCCCTTAATCCTGAATTGGACAACCTGAGCTCTAGAAACTAAGACCAAACTTCACCCATTCAATCTAAATGAAAAAATGATTGCTTAACTAACCAAGGAAATGGGGAAAATCTCATGGGAACCCCCCCCCCCCACACACACTCAAAATAAGCAAGAAAATCAGGAACAATAATTTAATCAATCCTTTACACTAAGAAGAGATATGAGATATACAAATCTCTTTTCAGTGAAGGACTTGGTGAATATGTCTACAATCTGCTCCTCTATAGGGTAGTAATGTAGAGTGATAGCCTTACTATGCACTACTTCCTGGATGTAGTGCATGTGGACTTCAATGTGCTTGGTCCACTGCTTCTGAACTAGATCACTAGATATCTTAATTGCACTATGATTATCACAATAGAGGTCTACTGAAGGAGAAGAGAGAATTCCAAAGTCTGTCAGAATCCCATGCAACCAAATTGCATGAATAGTTGCATTCGCAACCCCTCAATACTTTGCTTCAGCTGAAGAGAGAGCAAGAGTTGCTTGCTTCTTGCTTGACCAACATATTGGTCAAGATCCCAACATGAACACAAATCCTGATGTAGATTTCTTGTTAGTACTATCACTATCCCAATCCAAATCAGTAAAACATATCAGATCTAGCTTTGCACCAGTAGAATAGTGGATCTTGAAATCCCTTGTACCTTGCACATAATGTAAGATGCGCTTTGTTTCATTCCAATGCAGCTCATGTGGCTCCTGCATGTATTTTGCAGCACCACTCATAGCATAAGATAAATCTGGCCTTGAATGGGTGAGGTACAATAGGATACCAATCATTTGTCTGTAGAGTGTACCATCAACCATTGGTGTGGAATCACCTTCTTCCAAACTGATGTCAGATAGGAAGGGAAAGGGTGTTGCTTTATAATCAGTCATGTGGAATATTTTGAGAGTATCCTATGTATATAGACTGTGTAACCATGATTCCCGAAGCCTTTTGATTTACTTTGAGACCAATAAACTTCCTTAATAGCCCTAGATTAGTCATGGAGAATGCTTCGCTCAAAGATGACTTGATGGCTCTCAATCCAGTAGTTGAGCCACTAGTAATGAGCAATTCATCCACATATAGAAAAATCAACAGTAACAATCCCCCTTTTTGTTGCATGTAGACATTGCAGTCAGACTTGCATCTCTCGAATTTCTGTGACACTAGGAAGGCATCCATCTTGGCATACCATGCCCTTGGGGCTTGCTTGATCCCATAGAGAGATTTCCTCAATTTGCAAACCAAGGAGGAATCTTCAGTGTATCCCTCAAGCTATCTCATATAGATCTCCTCTTCTAGGTCAACATTGCGGAAGGCATTCTTCACATCCATGTGATGTACCTCCCACCTCTTTGAAGTTGTAATGGCCAAAACTAGCATTATGGAGTCCATTATTGCAACATGAGTGATTGTATCATTGTTTTACATCCCATGAACTTGTGAGCACCCCTTTTCCACTAACTGAGCCTTGTACTTGGTATTGGTTCCATCAACTACTAGATTGGTATTGTAGATCCATTTGCACTAAACTAAATTCCTCCCAAGAGGTAAAGTAACAAACTCCCAGGTCTTGTTGTCTTTTAGGGAATCAAACTCATATTCCATAGTTGTCTGCCATCTTGGATCATGGCAAGCCTCCTTGTATGACTGAGGATCTAACCCCATCATCATGAAGAAACTGTATGGGAGAATTGGATCTGAATGGCAGAGTGCAAGGTTTTCATCATGATACTAATATCTTGTTCTTCTTTGTCGCATGGATCCCCAACACTATTCCCAGCTACTTCAATGAGCTTTTGGGCCCATTTAGGCCTCTGATTGGGAGCAAATGTTGGATTTGAATATGGATCTACTTGAGGTTCATTCTCAATATCAAGATCTTGATCATATTGATCTTCATCTTCTAAATCTAAAACATTAGTTAAGACATCATCATCTGCAAATGGAAATGGATGAGAAATTCTACCTTCTTCTTCTTCAACTGGTTGTGGATCATGCACCTGATCTTCTTCAAATTGAACAATGTGCTCTATGAAGCACTTTTTGGCTGCAAGTTCCATCAGTTTGTATGCCTTTGCATCATCTTCATATCCTAGCAGTATGCATTTGCTACTATAGCCTTGTAAGGATTTCCTCTTGTCAATAGGAATTTTGGCCCATGCCTTGGAGCCAAATACTCTCAGATGTGAGACATTGGGCTCATGTCCCATAAATTCTTCGAAAGGAGTGACCCCAATCACCAAATTATGAGGCAATGTATTTTGGATGTACGAAGAAAAAATTACAGCCTCATCCCACATATATGGAGGAATATTTCTTGCTTATAGAAGACATGTAGCCATCTCTTTCAAGGATGTATTCTTCCTCTTAACTACACCATTTTGTTGTGGTGTGTATGGGACTAAGTGTTTCATTTGAATTCTTGTTGATGCACAAAGATGATGGAATTCTCTTTTGACATACTCACCTTCATTATCAGATCTAAGTGATTTTATCTTCTTTCCGAGAGTGTTTTCAGCCAAGGATTTGAAAATTTTGAAGGTCTCAAATACCTCAGACTTCTACTTCATAAAGTGGACCCAACAATACCTTGAACAATAATCAATGAAGGTCAGAAAGTATTTGGATCCATTCATAAATGTTGTAGGAATCAGTCTGAAGACATCACTATGAATTAAATCCAATGTGGAGGAAGCTCTTATTGCCTTCCCAACCTCATACCTTTGCTCGAGATGCTTCCCTACCAAGCAACCAATGCACACACCTTCAAAATATTTGATGAGAGGCAATCCCTCAACCATATTTTCATTGTGTGGCTACGGGAGATACTTGAAGTTCAGGTGGCCAAATATTTCATGCCACAACCTGCTTATGTTATTGGCATGAGTTAATAAGGCACTAGGATATGAATTAGGAATAAAGTGAGAAAACTCATATTCCTTGAAGGCATGATTAGCAACTCCTTTCGCTAGCAAATTTCGAGTAGATATTTTTGAGATATCCACTATCTCAAGATAAAATGTGACTCACCTGGGTGGGTCAGTATGTGTCATCTGGTATACAGACAACAAGTTTGCTACCAAGGAAGGGACATATAGTACTTTCTAGAACACTCCATGCTCAACTTTAATGGAACCTTTCCTAATAGCTAGGATTTGTGAGTCATCTCCCATGTGGATGTTTGGTCCTCCAGAGAGATCCATAGAAGTGAATGATTCTTTGGACGCAACCATGTGGTTGAAGGCTGTAGAATCAATGAGAAAATCTTGTGACTGAGAAAAGCCTTCCTTCAAGTCATGGAACCTCTCATGTTCTTCAGTCTTGTTTCTAGCATCAGACTTCTTTGCTCCTTCAGGAAGATAAATGTTATTTTGTTCAAGGATCCTAGACATCTGGTCTATGGTTTTCTTCATACACTGATTCTCTGGATGATTTCCTCTCTTGTAGTAAGAGCACTTGGCCTTGTCAAACTTCTTGTGCTTGTCCTTCTTGGAACCTGAGGCTCCTTCTGAAGGATTTTGCTTATCCTTAGGCTTGACATCAGTGTTCTTCTTCTCTTTTCCTTTCTGCTTCCCATTTGATTGCGTACTCTTAGTCTCCCCATCTAAGAGAGCTTGATTCTTGGAAGATTTAAGAGCTCCCATTTGTATCAGCTTATCTTGTTCCTGTATTAGAGATTATGTGAAGGAATCAAGGGATGGAATTCGCCAATTAGGAGTTGTTAGTCTCCTAGAGTGAAAGGTAGATACGAACACTAATAATTATGGCCAAGTTTGCTCAGAATTGAGAGCTCCAATTTCGCATCCTTCTTACCAATCCGACACTACTTGCATTGTGTGGCAACGGATTTGAATTTTGAGAAGAATTGTTGTATAGTTTCATAGTTGTTGGGTTGTAGTGTTATCATCTCATTCTCCAGAATATGGCCCCTGAGCTCATCCTGCTTTCCAAACAAGGATTCGAGCTTATCCCATACTTCTTTTGGAGTTCTCAATCCACCAAGATGGAAGAGCAACTCCTTGGAGATGTGGATGCACATGAAGCCAAATGCTTCATCCAGCTTGTTCATATGCTTCGAATTTTCAAGAGGCTTCTAGGGTTCGACCTCTCTGCCCTTAATGACCTTGTACATAGCCTTGTTATGCAAGACAATATGCATATCATTCTTCCAATCAATATAGTTGAGGGGTGAGAGGATTATGAGTGTTAAAGTTGATGAATTCTCCATCTTACAGCTTCAAGAACAACTAATTCTTCATAAAATATTTGAATGCACCTGCAAAAACACTGCAAAACAATTCAATTCACAATCAAACCAATTCAAACACTCTCCACTTTGACATGTGCACGTTCTCTGGGTGCATCACACCTGGCTAGACTTCTTTGGACAAAATCCAAAGGGAGCAAGGTAAGAATACCAGGAATTATGTGGAACCCAATTGCTTCTGGTGCATCAATTAAAGTTTATGAGATTTGAAGCTGGCCTGAATACCTGTTATGATACCATGTTTAATTTAGTGAAGCATAGGATCCTTAGGCCTGATTGAATTCAAGGAAAAAAGAACGTTGTAGAAGAGATACAATTTAGTGTAAACTGATCAAAAGATTCATGGAAAATTACACACTCATGAGGAGAAATTTTGTCAACATAACATTACATGAAATTATCATTAACTTGTAGGTGATGCAATGGTATTACAATAGGAATAATTCAAATGACTTAGGTAGGATTCAAAATCACCAACTTGGACTGACTCCGGTGCTAACTTAGTGTGGGGAAATCGTCACTAGAGCTCACTAATGCAACTCCAGATAACCGAATTAGTTCACAATCAGTTAATTGATCTAGGTAGGTGAGAAAATGCATCCAACCTCCCTTAAATCATGCAAACTTGCACTAGGATGACTAAAAGTGAACTAACTGATAGGAATTGGAGCATAACTGAACATAACTAAACACTGACTAGGGTCAATTGTTGGTGATTGTGGGTGGCACTCAGAGTGGGTTCCTAAACTATAGGGATTGGTCCCCTGGAGCTCCTAAACTCATGCAGACAAGCGCATTGAGTATTAGGAAAGCCCTAGATGAGTCCCCTATGGAACTAGTGAAGTGGCAATGACCTCTTAAGCTAGGAAAGACAAATAGACTATGGTGTTCAAGTGAGGATTAATTAATTAATCCTAATAGAAGAAACTCCACATTAAATATAGGGTGCAAACCAAAGAAAGGGGAAATAGTAAATATGAAAGCATTCCCACCCATAGCCTTCGTGATGGAGTAAGTGCCATACCAAAATGGTTGGATCTTTCAAGGGGTTCCTGAGAGGTTCTCTTCTACAAATTAAACCATACCTTATCTCCGACCTAAACTTGTATGGAACCCAATGTTGATAATGGTGTTGCTTGTACTAGGAACTTGGTTTCTACAAAATATCACGAAGTTATTAGTAGATGTGTCAGAGCTAATGGTTGGAATCACAAGCACACCTAAAAAGAGTTGTGGCAAATAGAGTTATGAAGGGATCTATTGTATTAATTTTAAACATAAGGAAGGATCTCATCCCATGCATGTACATGTTTGGAGTTGTATATCATGTTGACTACCTCTATCTATCCATTAGTTTGGGGGTGGAAGGTATTCGATTTGGTTAGCTTGGTGTCCATAATCAACAATAGGATGGACCAAAAAGAACTTAGATACCTACTATCTCATTCAAAAATAATGGTTCATGAGATTCCAAAGTGAACCGAAACACACTAGACGAATAGCTTATCAGTGACCTCTATTGTGATGCCCTTTTTGCAAGGTGTATAAATTTTCATCATATATAACTAGTCAACAACCACAAATACACAGTCATTTCCATGCTTGGTTGAAGGAAAACCAAAAATGTCGTCCATGGAAATAGACTCCTAAAGTCTATCTAGGGTAGGTAGAGAAGTGTATAACGCCTTCTTGATGATAGGTTTGGAAATGGCACGAGTGGTGCACAATTTGATATGCTTGTTGACCTCCTATTGAAGATTCAGCCAATAGAAGTACTTTGCAGCATTTCCATTATCTTCTCTATGTTGAAGTGCCATGGGAACTTAATTGTAATGTGCTCCCATATCATGTTTTCATGCTCAATTGAAGGAACACAAAGGTGGCATAAATGGAATAAAAGTTCATCCTCAGGATAAATATATAAGAATGGTGTTCCTACACATAATGTTTGATAGGTAACAACAAATTTAGGAACATTGTCATACAATTGGGGCCACATGGAGGTCCCATATCCACAAGATTTGATCACGATAGTCAACACTACAACTAGATGTTAGTTGGAGCAGTCCACAACATGATTTTTGCTCCCTTTTTTGTACTTAATGTTAAGGTGGAATTACTGCAAGTATGTGCAGGATCACTTTTAATGGTGATCATTTTGTAACTTTTCATGCATTTGCATGAACAGTCGGGACTTGTGATCAGTGTGGATAATCATCTCCTTCCCTAAGATGTAATATTTCCATTGATGACAGGCCTACACAATGTAGTACATCTCCTAATTGTTATAGGTAGGGTAGTGACATAGGTTATGTGGTTGTGCAAATCGTTGGTTGGACGGCTAGGAAAGTTGCAAGAGAAGATCGCCTAGGTAATGTGGGTGGATAGAGGAATTACACTTGGGTACTATGGTGGGAGATCTGGAGGAGGGCACAAAATGGAGGTCATGTGGGTGGTTCTGGTGTGTTGCGAGGTGGGGGGGAAGGTAACAGAGACAGAAAGAGAAAACAAAGCAATGGGTAGGTGTTAGGTGATGGGGGAAAGTAGCCGAACAAAACCCTAGACACTCAAGTTGAAGGACGCGATGGCTCCTAGCAAAGGTGGATGCAAAAGACAAGAAAGTTTGAAGGGAAACGAGATCCACATAGGAACCAAGTGGCAGTTGCATTAGAAAATGGAGTGGAGCTATGCAATTTATCATGGTAGAAGAGTAGGGTTGATGTGGAATCAGGAAGAACACACAAGACAAAAAGTGCATGGGTAGGGTAACTATAAACAAGATATTAAGGGATGGAAAAATAGGCATTTAATATTTGGGGAATATATGTGAGAGATAAGGTTCGCACATGGACACAAGAAGTGGGTTCTGAGCACACTCTTAGCCCACTTTGATGTAATCATAAGGACTTTTTGCCTTGGTGCAACTGAAGCTCGAACAAGATTGTTTGACAAAGATGTACTAATATATGACAAACATTGTTAGAATTTGACAAATGATTGTAAATCAAATTGGCTAATCAACATTTAACAAGCCATAATTTTTAATTTTACAAAACTTGCACAATAAAAAATTTCCTTATTTTATATTTCTCTTGCCAACAACTTTACTTTCTTCTGGACAACTATCTCAAAAATTCAATTTAGGTTGTAGAGAGGATACCTTATCAGCGATCTCTGCGTCAAGGAAAAAATTAGATGAGCCAAATTAAACCAATGTCAATGATTTACCAAATTAAACCAATGTCAATGATTTACAGTGTTGAAATGGATAACAAAGATATGTTTTTATTTCGCACTGAATTAAAGCCCTTTAAAATATTTTCTTATTGAATTAAAGCCACACCAAATCTTATTATTTTTTAATGATTAAACCCATTTAAAATCTTTTTATCTAAGATACATTATTTTAACTACCTTGGGATAAATTAACTTATAGTGTTTCAACTTACGTTAACTTACAGCCAGGGTTAGCTTAATTGGTAAGACGTACGTACACTCTCTCGGTTCGGGGGAGGCCTTGAATCCTCTGGGGTTAGGCCTTCTGCTAAACCGCCTATACCATCCACGAATGTGGGGAAGTATTGCAGGTTTCTGTAAATCTTTCCATCTAAAAAACTTACGTTAACTTACGATGTTTAACTTATGGTTTGATAAATTAACTCTGCAAAATGAAAGTAAACCGGAGATACCTGAATAGATTTAACTTATAGTTTGATAAATTAAATTTGCAAAGTGAAAAACATGTACGTAAAATTTCTTTTCCTCGAAAGGGTTTTTGGTTTTTAAAATTCACTTTTTCTCTCATAAAGGGTTTTTGGTTTTTAAGGCTCATTCTTTCTCATAAAATTTTGGTTTTTAAAATTCACTTTTTCTCTCATAAAGGGTTTTTGGTTTTTAATGCTCATTCTTTCTCATAAAATTTATAGAGTAATAGCATTTTATATTACTTATTTTTAAAAACTTTAAATTAAAGTTTTTTACTTAATTTAAACCTTGATTCAGTGTTTGTTTGCCTTATTTTTTAAATTAGTTTCCTAAATAAATAGGCTGGTTCAACTCACACCCAGATAAATTAAACTTGGGTATGAGAGATTGGGAAACTCTTTGTCAATTTCAAATCCTTGTTGTCTGTCTGTATTTCAATTAGTTACTTATTATGTTATTCAAAATTTTACTTATTATGTTATTCAAAATTTTAAAAAAATCAAGGTAAATGTAATAAGTACATTTTGACTTGGAGAATGAATAGGTGGACGCATGATGTGTTACCATATTGTCATATAAATATTAGTAATATTACATTTTTTTTGCAATTTAGATTTTAGTATTGCAATAATTTTATTATGTTTTTTCTATTTGCAAATTATATTTGGGTATATTTCATAATAATATTAAATTTTTTTATTGCTTGCAAATTAGAATTGGGCATTGTAATATTTTTTATGTTGTTTTATTTAACATTCTTTTGTATTTATAGGGTAAAATTTTATGTCATTGATAATTACTTATAAGAATTATTGGAAGTTGGATGCAATAGAGGAAGTGCCATTTCATGGAAAGTGTATAGATGCATTTTCGGTGTCTCAATTGCAAGCTTTTAAACCACCTTCTAAAAATTTCCAAAAGATTGTGGGTTCCTCAAATGAAACATCACCAACCATCATGATTTGGTATTTTTAATGGATATTTTAGATGGGAATTGAGTTCCATGTTCAGTGCCAAATAACAATTATCAATCACAATTCCCTAACTTCATTCCATGTTGATAAACAAATTTGAATGATGCATTTGATGTTGATTTGGAGGATATTGAAGAAGTTGTAAACCATTGAAACATAGAAAACAAATGAAGACCTAAGTAAGGAATGTAAAGAAGAACTTTGACCCAAAAATGCTTTGCAAATATTGATTTTAATGTTTGAGGATGATTACGTGAATTTAAACCATGGAAATCTTGGTAAGAAGCATTGGGATAAAGTTTCAAATGATGTAAATCGTGAATGCAAAACACATTTCATGGGAACTCAATGTAAGTACAAGTTGAACGGATTGAAGAAAACTTTCAAGAAAGAGAAACAAATGGAAAATAACATAGGAGGAAAGCCATCAACATAGAATTTTTATGTCGGATTTGGGATGCATTAAATAGGGATTCCCAAGGTGATTGGTCTCATGAAAGGTTATAATGGAAATGATTGGGTTCATAGGAACACTTCGACAATAGAGAAATAAATATAGGATCTAAGGAAATCACATGAAGAAGGTTCATATATGAATGTAGAATATATTAAAGAAGAAAAATCACATGAAGAAACTTAGTTAAACAAAAAAGGATATGAATGCAAATACATAAATAAAGAGAGCTTCCAATGAAGACTTGGGAGAGAGGATGGAGAAAAGTATTATGCATTTCACTCAAAAAATGTAAGAAATTGAGGAAGGGAAATTACAACTTGACCATGCAAAAATGGAGCAAGAAATTGCAAAAGGATGGAGAAAATAATGGATGCACAGCTTTAAATTGCAAAAAAATTGCTCAAGTAAATAACATGACACAAATCATACACAAAAAATTATTTATCATTAGACTTAAATACATCGTTGCCCCTTGCTAAAATTGTATTCTCTTACCCATTCATGAAATATAATATCTCTTTGTGCATTGTCTTCATCTCTCTCCATGGCTTGACTTCGCAATTGAGTATTAGAATTGGCATGTGGATCTACTTGGGTTTCTAAATCATATTTATGATTCATTTGTAAGAAATTATGGAGCACACAACATGCCACTACAATTTTAGATGCCTTCTCCAATTCTGCACTTACATATCTAAGAAATCTCCATTTCCATTTAAGTATACCAAATGCATTCTCTATTTTCACACGACCTCTAGACAAGTATTTTCAAAAAGAGTGCGTAATGGTGATGCATTGTTATTAAATGAATTCAATAAGTAAGGAGATACATGATAGGCATAATCTTCAATTAATTGAGGATAGATAATTTTTCCTTCAATTTGAAATGTTGGAGCTACTATAACTTCTCTCTTTTGCATAATTCTTTTTATTGCAAAAAATATCCAATGATCTGTGGCATGAGCACTGTAACATACCCAAAACTGGAAAACAAATTTATTATTTATTTCAGCAAAAACATTATGTTAATTTTTATTGTAAAGTTTATGACCAAGTGGGTAAAGGATGACTGTAATTGAAGAATTATTTATTTTAATAATTAATAAAAGGAGACACATATTCATGGGAGATTGTTAAATGAGTGTTCACTAACCCACTAGGAGGAAGGAGCAGTTGTAGAAGGCTGGTTGACAAGTGGTGGCACTAGCATTCACTTTCTAGCTGTTGCAGGAGCGTAATCCCTAAAAAAGTGGTCATGTTCCCTAAGAGTGGGAATTGAGCTGGTGGCTTATTAAATTCCAAAACTGACCCAAAGACCTAGGAAATCTTATTTAAACCATCAAATTGAGCAGGAGGCTCACCACTCATTTTGATTTCTGAGAGAATGAACTTTGTGACTACTGCAAACTGAAAATTCAAGGACACAAAGAATTTGATGAGGGGATAGCTAAAGTGATCTGCTGAGTTAAGTTTGCTGCTGAGTGCTAAGTTGCAGAAGTTTGTTGTGAGGCAGAGATATTTTTCTTAGTGCTTCAGTGAACACGCTCGGGGGTCCTAAGCAAGTGATTTGGCTGCTTCAGGAAAATGTTGGGTGGAATAGTCTCCCTTGGGTGTTAGTCCCTTTTCTGCAACACATCCAGGTTCCAACTCTAAATCTGTATTATGACATTGTTTGACTTCTGTTTAAAAATGTTGTAATTTGTTTAAAATGAGGTTATAGTTAATAGATAGGTATTCAATGATTATAGGATGTAGTATTTGCATAGAAACTGTTTGATAGAGAAATGGAGATAATCTATCTCCTGTATTTTTCCTCTCACCGAAGTGACATACTCTAGTACATGAAGATATGAAATTATGTTTTGAGTAATAGTACCAGAATGATTGAATCATTATGTATGTTCGTAAATATATGTGATATATAAGTTATATATTGTTTACAATCAACTGATATTTAGAAGACTGGTATTTATCTAATTGTATAAGCTACAACTCTTAATCTAAAAAAAAAAAACNATATATGTGATATATAAGTTATATATTGTTTACAATCAACTGATATTTAGAAGACTGGTATTTATCTAATTGTATAAGCTACAACTCTTAATCTAAAAAAAAAAACTATTATAGATAATTACAGTTAGTTGAACCAAACCTTCAAATTACAGTATAAGTATAGGCACAGAAATAGAAATAACTAAGCTAGATCATAAAGGGCATCTTAAGCCTAGTTTTTCTTAAACAATTAAATCATTTTAGTAACACCAAGTTGAGACCATCAACAGATCGTAGCACTGGCTACATGCTTAAGGTCAGGATGGTGTTGTTCTGCAGTATTTCTCTTGCAGAGGGAAATTACAACCTTAGGGATTATTTTATTTCAAAACACTGTGTAAGCCAAACAAAGTTTAAATTCCTTTAAATAATGATGATATTTTACCTACAGTCTCATAACCATTAAATTTAAATTAACAAAGCTAAATACTCAAAGCTTTACAGTTTTTAAATAAAAAAATGAAACCTTAGGATCTTTAATAAAACTGAAATAATAGTATTAAGGTTCTCGCAACTAAATCATCATTTCTTCCTTTAAATGGTCCCAAACCTTGCGGACTTTCAAAGAAGGATTAGCGACTAGGTAATCATTCTTTTAAATAATAAAACTTTATTTAAAAACTCCACAGAATTAGTTAATAGTCAAATTCCTTTTGACAAAGGCCTTATTGTCCTACTCGCAAAACCTATTTTGGATTGGCAGAGACTCCACAACCAAATCCTTTTAACATTTAGGTTAACATCAAGAAACAAATTTAAACATTAAAACTTTTACAAATACATCACGGCGGCATAGCCAAAAACTTATCAACAAATGGAGAATGGAGCGTAGTATACACACGGAAGGGGTTGTACACAAACAAACCTCGCGGGCTTTTTCCCATATCTTATCCATCGTAATATCAAACCAACAATAAAGTTATGACAGTGGATTATAGCCAAAACATTACTGTTAAGTAAAAGTGTTAAAATATTCACTCAATATTACAATTTGAACACTAAACAAATCGAAGAAAAATGTAAATCCCTCACCAATTCAAATTTTACAAAATTATCTTCTTAACCGATATCGAAACCAAGTCCTTTATGTTATCAAAATAAGGTTATTTCTATCACACGACGAGCAGTTTGGGAAACGAACCCCAACGCTGCCAGTTGGTTTAACCATCAAAGTAACAAACTATGTTTTATAAGTGGTTTTCAACAATCCAAACCAACAGAGTAAGGCTCACGGCCATAATAAAGTAAAACCAACTAACAATGCACATAGATATAACTGACAGAAAACATTATAGGAGCAATTATAAATATCATATCATTCAAAAGAAAGTGGCATGGTCCCAAGACTCCATAGACAAGAATTCCTTATAGTTTTGGAATTTACACAGTGACTTACAAAGGTAAAATAAAAAGAGATATTGTATCAAAACCCTCACAGGTACTCATAGTATTAACAAGTTCCAGAACCAAACAAAAATTACACAGAGTGGCATAGTCATCTACGACTCCACATGTGGTAATAACACCCTTACATTGTCAAATGTATAACTACCGAAGCGAAGACATCACTTCTATAACACCAAACCAACACAGTGGAAAAACCCCAACGCCAAAAAATATATGATAAGACTTGGTTGGATCAACAAAGATGCACAAGTATCGACATTGGTATTACCCGTTCAAAAAGAGTATTCTCAGCTGGAGTTAACCACGTCCCACTAGCAATGTTTAGTCTGCACCTTCAAAATAAAAAAGGATTTAAAAACATATATTTTTTTTCAAAAACTAATGCAGAGCATAAAAATTGATGAATGATTTTACAGTTACCTTCTTAGCATTTAACACCAACTGGAAATACCCTCCCGATAGCCAAACATAGTTCGAGACTTCCACTAGTAGTTTGGGTAACGTGAGACAGTCCCAAATTGAATCGAGAGCCAAGGATAATTGCCTCTACATCTTTGTTCACTGGTAGAGCAGTAAATATTAGAGCATTAAGAAGCCAAGAAACCAACTGAAAGAAACAACATTTACCATATAGAAACCCCATTAAAGTGTTCGGCCCAGTCTCCAAAGTGCATTGAAAACCCCTAGGGTTTTACATCACCCCTTTTTGTTGACAACTAGAGGAATTATTGGAATCACATGGCCGCTTTAAAACCAAATATTTATCTTGTCCTTACATAGTATTAAGTGGATATAAAATTTAAGTCCGACTATCAACACATCACATCAAAATCAAACCCTTATCTTTGGCATAGTTTGCCACATTGGAGTATAGTGTAATTTTATAGTTTACAACTCAAATGTTTTGCTTGTATGGTACCTACAATGATAAAGTTTGAACACTAGCATACTGTCATGTCCCCACCCCTCATCCTGACGAAGGAGAGGACACGACCAACACACTGCTGTTGTCAAACTGGGAAATCTAGCCCCACAATCATAAACATAAAAATAAAATGCATTAATATAAAAACATATATAGATGCATAATGCAATCTGTAGCGGAATAAAACACATTCATTTCATTCATCATGTTCATAAATCATTAAACAAATAGTTTGCATAGATTAAGCACAAGAATACTTATCTTGAAAGAAGCTGGCCCGCAACTAGCTGCGTCGATGCAACATTCCACCCAACCATAGGACAGTGCGCTCATCAATTTCTCAGCATCACTGCCACCCCTAAGCTGGGCATGATTCCACAAGGCACTAGGGAACAACAGTCTCACACATAGCCCAAACCATACATCCACAGTCAAGCCAACACATCGTTGGGTTTCACATACTGCTAAGGAAACAAGCTAATTACATAAGAGTTCCTTGGACTTACTCGGACAAGCCTAAATTCACATTAGACACACAATCAACCAATTAACAGGTAGCTTCCTTGGACTTACTCAACCAATGAAACACCATCATGCACTTCACAACAAAACACAATTGTTGGGTTGTAGAGAAACATTTGGAAACCACATACATAAATGGAAGATGGGGAAAAAAAACCCAAGTGACCAAATCGACTCAGCAAATGTTTGATGGCCTTCCCAAGGCAAAAATGACCTCTATTCATACCAAATCATGGATCTACCCTCCTAGCCACAAAACATAACCAAAAGGGGTGGGTTTGCAACCCAACAAACTGGTAAAGAGGGAAAAAATGACCCAGGATGATCAATTACATTTTTAGGAAATGTTCTTGTGCATTATGGAGGCAATTCGGCCACCACAAACCCCTGAATTGTAAATATGAACTCAAAAAACGTCTCTGAGCATTGTCGGAGCAAAAACGACCATCGTTCGCTCCCAAAACGGGAATCGCTGATGCACATTCACTCAACAAAACAAAAACTAGATTTCCCAGTCATGGCAATGAGGAAAACCACAAAAAAAACGACCAAGGAGGATGCCAGCCACTGAGCATTTCCCAAATCAAATTCACAGCCATGGGAAAAATGAAGAAAACAACAAAAACATGAGGGAGAATGCCCCAGTTATCTCCAACTGCGTGAGGAAGCAAACACATGGGTGAATAATAGCTTGGGAAGGAATTTCCAAGCATTTACTTGCCCAAGAAGCCAAAAACACATTTTCCAAAAATGGGTGACTTCCCAAATTCGAATTTTACCTCCATACCTTTCCCATCCCAAGGAAATACTTCCTTCACCAACTTTAGATGACTGGGCATAAAAGGCAAAAAGGGTGGTTTACAACTTTATGGGTTTACCCCTTGACATTTGGCTTTTCCCCATTGGCCCAAAGGTTTGAATAATTCCCCCTCCCTATTTCTTGTGAAATCATGCCCCCATCTCTTTAACATTGTGGCGCATAGCTAGTTGTGGTATTTTTGTTAATTTGCATTTTACATGATGTCTCAAGCATATTGTGTTTGGCTAGCACATAAACCATCGGCATCGATTTTAATTACTGATACATAAGACACTAAATCCATGGTGGGGCCTTTTCCTTTAGCTCCACACCACAATTAAATACAATATTTACATCATATGCAATTCAATACCACGGGGTCGAAACCGAGGTGTTACACATACTTAGGATAAAATTGTTGCATTTGATAAAAATAGTTACCATGTACTATGGCTTTTGAACATTGAAGAATAAAAAGGGTTTAGGATCATAACTTTGTCCAAACCTTAGTTTGTTTTGTTGTTGTTGCTTATGGTGTCTTAGCCCTTAGTTTGTCCTTTAACTATAGTGTCGAAGTACCTTAGAGCCTGCACATAGTAAAATGGAGGATTCATGCATTAGTCGTGACGACTAAGTAAGACCATGACCCATCCCTTGTGTAGCTCATGGTTAGAATCTAACAAACGTCAACGACAAAATGACAAGCTCAAACTATTTCTTTTAAGTCGTATTTTTATGTCACCAAGTATGTCATGACGACATTTAATAAAGTAAAGAAAACTGATGATAACATAAGTACATTATTCTTACCTTTAACTAAGAGAATTGTGAAACATGAATTATAGCGTCGTAGTAATTACCGTGTTTTTTTTATGAATTTTGAGGGATGTTACATGCACCACCGTGAGCATTAACACTAACATCCCAAAATAATTTTTGTGGTCACATATTCCTTATGGAGAAACATTATAGAAATGATGTCTATTTGCATAGTTCATAGGAGTATGATGTTCTTGGACGATATAAAAGCTTAATATGTGTGCCATCAATTTCACTGCATGTGGGGACCAAAGTTAAAGTATGAAAATCACTCATAATGTTTTGCAACCTGCTACCAAATGGAATACCAATATACTCATTTTGCATATTTTGAAGGATAATATTAATAACGACCATAATTGTATTTTCTTATTGTAGATTCTCTTATACAATATAATTATGTTATTTAGGTATTTAGAAATTCCATGGGCTAGACTATGGAAAACTAAGCACAATGCTTTTATGGGTTGTACTGGCTCCCTCACAAATTGCACTGTGTTTGTGCTTGGCATATATGGTTCTATTTTTTTTAACAACACATTGAAAAGAGAAAAATACATTCTATAGTGGAGACGATATAATATCTCATGATAATGTGGATGTTCTAGCCATACTTGTTGCTAAATTAAATTCTAAAATGTGTTTTTCCTTGGAAATTTCCACCACTCTTTGGTTGTTTGCATGTTGAATACTAATTCAATTTCTACATATATAAACATCATCTGTATAAAAAAATTAACAAAAATATTGTATAAATTTGATGTGTTTGAAGAACAAGAGCTTGTAAGCACTTCTCTTAGTAAGACTATCCAAAATAAATGAACTTTGGATCCATAGATTAGAAATAATGGAAGTATTATTTCCTCCAAATACCAAAAAAATATAGAGTTTACTATTGATGAAAATAAAATGAATATTTGCAACATAATTTTACACATTGTTATGCTTACATTTAAACATTCTTTATTATTTGCAATGTTGTGAAATGAGTATTCATAAATAAAATTATTGAAGCATTATACACACTTTCATTTAATTGAAATAAAGATCTATAACTTGTTATTCAAAATTGAATCAAAGTTATAAAAACAAATACATATAAAATTCTTCCATCCAGTATAGACCTACAATCGCTAGAGTTCCATCTCTTTTGATAAACAAAATAAGAAAACTAACAGAAAGTATTAACATAAGGATACATAGAGTCTCTTAGTGCATACACAAAATTTACAAAGTTAACCTTCCAAACAATAACAAACAAGCTGATCTACTGACCTAAAGTTCGGAAAAAAAAAACAAAAAATTGATAGCTATCCTACTAATAAGCATAGACTGATCCTTCATCTATTTTGATACAATCCTTGAATTCCTTAGAGTAGAGGATTCCTTTTGGTGCACCAACAACTCGTTTTGATGGCAGATCAACTAACTTGTTGTAGCTCCTATAGATATGTGAGAAGGATAATTGATGGAAAAATGAATTGAGAAGCTTGACCCCGTCACACCATTGATCCAAAATGGATACAAGGAAAGTGCTTTTTTCATTTTCTTAGTCCACTATAGTTTTTGAATCCCAATATATTTGTAGAGAAGAAAACTCCTTAAAATGAGCAAAAACTAAAAGGCCCCACAGGGATAATAACTCATCCAGAGTGTTTGTTCCTTGTCCATACCCCATCCATATTAAAAAATACATTCTCTCATTAACTTTGATCACCATACCACCGCCATAGTTTCCCATTGAAGAAACACCATCAAAGAAACCTATGACACCTACAACTAGGAAAACATGTTAAACTCTAATCTTGTGTTTCTGTGTGCCTTGGCCCTTATGGTATTCACTATAAAAACCAAAAGTTTTAATATTGATCCTTTATACCTATTACACAACACCTTCAAATATCTAGATATTTCTATTTTTCCAAATTCCCAAACAAACAAAGGAGGAGATATCCTTACGTTGAGGAAATTGCTACACCCACATTTTCATATTATCCTCAAAGGTTGTCTATGTCCATGCATCAGTATATGTAAATATGAAAGAAATTCTTGCCAAATTGAATTGGAGAAAAAATAATCCACAACAATATGGCAAACATACTTAGAACTTATGTTATAAAGAGGATAGATATTGGGGCAAACAAACCTTTTTTTGACCAGGTTATCCCAAGTCAAAATTCCATTTTCCAAGAATAACCAAATGAAACACTTAATTTCCAATGGCATGCTCCATTTCCACATTTTCTTATGGTGTTATTTGTCTATAGGAATTATATATTTAGTTGATATTTCCTCATAAGCACATTTAGAAATTACCTTCCTATCATTGTTGTTCCCTTCCCACACCAGTCTACCAACATTTTCAGATAGTATAATTCCTAGGTGGTCTAGCCCTAAAATATAATGGTTCCATTCAACTTCGAAAGCACCTGAAAGACCTAGATCACTTGCAGTAACCCAATAGGTAGATCTACCATCCATCAAACTCCTTATATGAGCTAATCTATAGAAACCTAACTTGCTAAATGATAAATAAGAGGTTGTGACAGTCTATATATCTCCTCCCCACGAGCAAAGAGGTCCACCCCCATATGGAACATTTTACCATCTCCAACCCGCTAGGATAGACATGATCCCATCCATGTATATGCCTTCCATAAGCCTCTCCAAAATTTAGAGGATTAGGCCACATATTTATTCTGCATCCTAATCCACTTCACAATTCACAAGTTTTTGAGATACTTATCATGTAATATATATTTCCATTACCCTAACCAAAGAGACCCCTCCACATAATTTTAAGACTCATAGCATCACTGAACCATAGCATATTTTCAATACCCCATTCCCCCATTGATTTGGGTACATAAATACTCTCCCAGCTGGCTAGTTTAGGTTAGTGTTGTCCACATTTCCTAACCATAAAAATTGCATTGTCTTCCTTCTCATGCTATGAAGAATAGACATAGAAATGTTTGCAAGTGAGATCTAGTACATAGGGATGCTCTTTGGTACTAAATTTACTAAAGTGATCCTTCCCCACAATGAAAACTTAAAGCACCATAAACCAATATTTTTTCCAATTTCTTAATCATCCACATCTAGTCTACCTTTACATAATTGTTTTTCTTTAGAAATTTCCCCGGGTACTTAAATTCATTGGCTAGAGGCTCAAATTTGAAATGGAATAAAGCCTAAATCTGTGCCAAAATATCTTCATAAATATCATTCTGAATGAAGAAATATTTATATATGTTTACTTTCATCCCTGAGGCATCACAAAAGAGGTTAATAATGTCATGATAAGATTCCCATTCTTCAACATACCCATCCCCAAATAAAAAGGACATCATCCACAAAGTTCAATAAGAGAGAAATAAAATGCTCAGAAGACGCTTTTACACCAAACACTTTCTTCTCTTGTTTTTATTTCCATATAAGCATGTTGGACTCTTCCACCACAAGAAAGAATAATAATGAATACAATGGGATTCCTGTCAAAACCCCAAATTTTCACAAAAATTTAAAATTTTGAGTTTACAGTTGCAGTTAGATAACTACTAGCAGCTAATAGAAGAAATGAAACAAAAAATAAAAGTAACCATTAAAATTTAACACATATAGATTAATGTTGTTTTAAATTTGATATGTGATGTAACTAATCTGCATTCGAATAATTAGCTGTACTGATGGTTTGAATGTCAACTAGGTGAGGAGTCATTTTCTAGTTGGGGCTTACTTAGCGATTGCTAACGTATCTGGATTTCTGGATCTTTACAGGCTTGACAGGTAAATTTTGACCCAGTAAAAGTTTATTGAGGCGTTAAACCATATATACTTCTTTTCATATAAAAGTACTGCTAGAGTAAAAGTTTGCTTAGAAGACTCAAGTTCCTGCAAGGTAAAGTAATGTTTCTTTTACTTGATTCACAATATGGTATTACTTCATCTTTGTGTCGTAAGGGTTATTAAAGTCGCCCTACTGTTTGTCTTTTATCAGAAAGATCTTTAAGATAGATAAAACCTCCTTCTAATTTACTCTAAATGATTTCCAGTTCTTAAAAGAGCTCATGATATAGTTTCATAACTCTTCCTTGGGCATAAGAGTCTATTGCTATTATTATCAAAATAATTAAAGCGTTGCTTATCATTATAGAAATTGACCTAAGCCTTTCAGACTATAAGCTACTATGTACTTTTTAGCTCTATTTTAATTAGGCTTCAATATAGTGAATTTATCAGCTTAACATCGCCCATAATTTTAAAGTATCCTCGGCATAAAAAAAATATCGTCAAGTTGTGACTTGAATTCCCATTTTATTTATGACTAACATCATGTGATAACTTCACATTACCCTACCATTTACTTAAATGTAAAAGTAGTGCAATAAAATCCTAAAGAGTTTACTATTCTAAACTCCAAATTTTAACTTAATCTTGATTCGAATTTGTCTTAGAACTTGGTAACTATTATGGAGTCAAAGATCATGTACTTGTAGGTTTTATATCCTACCTCTAGTACTATAGATCCCTTTTTAAGATTAGGAGCTATTCCTGTATATAAATGTTACTATACCTATATACACCTTATTATTTTAAATCTAATTCCTATACTTTAACAATCATAGTTCATGATTATAAGACCAAGCTAATAAAGGCATTATCAATCCTGTTCAAGCTTCTACCGTCCTCTTGATCTTTTCTTATAAGTTTGATTATGAAAGGTTATAAGATCCTTACAAAACTAGGCATCAAAATCATAAATAAAAACTTTGAGAAACAAGTGCATCAAATCCATATGCAAATTGGTTCTTTACCAAAGCTATTTACAAGGTTTAACATTAGATTAAATGGTAGCACACACCTCGTTCATTATGAAGGCTTGACTTCGTTGTGACAATATTATGATATTGACTTTATGTATAAGATACATTATCATTGTATGCAATGATGTGAATAATTGACAATTATTTGATCCGAAATAATGCAGTGAAGACTATACAAAAGAACCCACCATGATGTGGATCGAAATGTGGGCATGTGGAACTCTCATCGCTATGCAATACTTGACTTAAAAGCTTACCTTGCAACCCTAGTCCACATTATTCAGTGAGGTTTTCGGTCTCTGCATGGTTGGGTTTACTGCGGCCATGAGGGCTCGCAGTTACTCGCCTCCATCTCCACTGTCTATGCATTTTTTTTAAAGAGTCATTGTTTAGGGTGAGAGTTGTAAGTCATAGCTCGTGAATGAGTTGATTCTATAACCAATCTTGTTGTGCGTGAAGATTGTATTACACAGTTGATAATTTCAGTGTTGAAATTTGTGGTTTGGCCACTATCTTGGCTTGCTCTTGCTCTAGTTGTCGATGTGGTTGATATCTCGAACTCGGCTACCTCCTTCTTAGGTGAATACAAGGGTTGTTGTACTCGTGGTATCGGTCTGCCTTCTTCGTGACCTCGGCCTCAGTTTTTATCATTAAAGGTAACCCATCGTTGTTAAGAAGTTTAAAACTAAAAGAATTTACATTTTCAATTCTACGCTCAAGTTTTTAATTAAATTTAGGTTTTCAAAATGCAGGTGATAGTTCGCATAACATTTGGAAGGAGCCACTTCTCATTTGGACCAGCGTTCAGTCTACCAGTAAGCCCCGATTATAAAATGGCCTTCCCTGCTTGTACAGACTTAGGGGAACTGTTTACAGTTGGAAGAAGTTACAGCATGGTCCTTCCCAGTCTTGGGTTATTGTTCTTCAGTTTATGAGTTTGTTTTCGTTTTAAAACCCTTGCTTACAGCAGGGTGACTCCGGCTCAATGCCGTGACTTGTAATGCTCTCTTCTTGTGAAAAAAAGAATTTTACAATGTTGTAAGTGTTATTATAAAGTCTGTTAGTTTTTTATTTATTAAACCCCATATCACGATATGGGTGCACCGGCTCAGAGCTGGTTTTTGTACTATGTTTAAGTTTTAAGCCTTTCGGCCTGCCAAGCAATACCCAGGGTTTTTAAAGCAAAAGGGTTTTCCTTCATGCTCGGACTTAGTTTATCTAAATGCTATTATTGTAACTCTGTGCACTTAGGGTATTTACCCTATTCGACTGTGTAATATTAATTTATTATTTATTATTTGCTTTAGATTATTGATAATGATTTTAGGACTGTCATTCAGTCATGGTATAAATTGTTTTACTTCTTGGCTCATGAATTACGAGCTAAGGTTTCCTGAATGAAACCCTTGTTTAAAATCGTTCTTTTAATTAATTTAAGTAGGTTCTGTTACTTGTAAAAAAAATATTTTTTAAGTTAATATTACTATCTGTATATAAAGAAATTTCTTAAATTTGCATCTGTATATAAGTATTTGTTATGAAGACTGTAACCAGTCTACAATAGTTCAATTTGTTTAATGATAATGTTCTAAATAATAGATTTATAGCTTAACTATTTTTCTTTTATTAAAACAAAGAAATTAATAAAGGGTTTCGACCCTGTAGTTACTCTTGCAGGTATAAACCTATTAATAGTTATAGAACAGTTCTTACATAGATGTGTATCTCATTTATGAATTTATTATTATCATATTCTTATTGTTTAATTTACTGAAGTTGACTGGTTGAAAAATACTCAGAATTCAGCTTCTGTAACCTAGTTTAGTTTGCTCTTTATGTTTTACATACTTTAGTAATTCACTACTTGCTTATTAGTAAATGTTAGACTTAATTTAGTTAATGTTATTAGTAAATAAGCTATATGAATAGTAGTGTAATGTCCTCGGTTTTGACCTCGTTTGCATGATGTATATATATGTAATTAATCGTGGTGAGGAGCTCAAGGCAAAAGCCCCACCATCGATTTGGTTGTGTATGTTTCAGCAATGGGGATAGTTGCCGATGGTTTATCGTGCTATCCGGCACATTATAATGTGGCATCATGTAAACACGCACATCAAATAAACTAAAACCACAACCAGCTACGGCAGTGCAACGTTGAATGAAAAGGGCATGATTCCAAAGGATAAGGGGTGGGGGATGTCAAACCTTAGTTTATGGAGGGAAAACCCATGTTTTACCACCTTGTTGATTTTCCATCTTCCCTTGTCAACCTCTTCAATGTCTTGATTTTGTTAGTTGGGGGCAGCTATTGCATGAGAAAACGTGGGCATGGGGAAGCGTCGGTTTTGGCAGGCTGCTAGCAGTTTGGACGGTACGCATGACCAGTGGAGAACTTTCGTTTCTCTCACACCGGTCTCCATTCTCCCCATGGTCGGTTGCTCTCACGTCGGGTCTGTTCTTCCTCACGCAGAGGTCAGTTCTGGTCTGTTCCTCCTCACGCAGAGCCGTGGTCTGTTCTTCCTCACGCGGAGGGAAAGTCTGTTCATCCTCACGCACAAGCAGGAAGTTTCTCATCCTCACGCAGAGGTCGGTTATGTCTTCCTCACGCGCAAGTCGGGGGTTCCCTATTTGGTTTTGCTCATGCACAAGCTGGGAGAGCAGCCTCGCGGCATGAATTTCTGCTGTGTATGCGGCTTGCTGTTGATTCAACCCACGTTTTGGGTTGTTGTTTGGTTAAACCCATGTTTGGGGTTGCTGTTTGTTTCACCCACGTTTTGGGTTGTTGTTATTCTTCCCACAATTTTTGGATGTGGTTGTGAGTCCGATTTCTTCCTTAATTGTGGACTGCGTGTGTGTTTCTTCCCTATTTGCATGGGTTGTGTCATTCTCCAGCGTTTGTGTTGAGGAGCTGTGTGTTGTGGGATCGTGGACGTTATTGTTAGCTGTGGTGTCCCTGTTTTGTGGACTGTGTAGCGTTTCCATCATTCATTGTGAAATTGGGTTGTTGTTATACCCTGGTTTGGGTGTTGCTACTGAGTTGTTTTGGCCACGATAGGGCCAAGAACAACTCTGTGTTGCCTTGTGGGCTTGAGGGGTGCTCATTTTTTTTTTGTTGGGATTATCCCTGGTTGCCTTTGCTTCTTCACAGGGATGTGAAGGGTTGTTTTATTGCTGATATGCAGGGGTTGGTCTTCAGACTGTGCTGGCTTGGCCGCTCGTTGAAGGCCTGTTAAACCCAGCTGTGTTGGTTTTGCGGATTGTGTCCCCTGGCTATGTGCAAGCCTACAATTGACCCTTAGTCCTTGAGGAATCATGCCCAGCTCGGGGGTGGCAGCGTTGCTGAGAGATTGATGAGCATGCTGGCCTATGGTTGGGTGGAACGTTGCAGCGACGTAGCTGCTTGCGGGCGAGTTCTTCGCTGAAAGATAAGTGCTGCTGGTTACTTCATCTCTGCAATTATATTGATGTTAAATGAATAATAATGAACAAGTGGGATGCTGGAATTGTAGGAATGTATGTGTGTTTGCTTCCGCTGAATGCTTTGATGAAATATACACCTGTGTATGCTTGTATGCTTAGCATTCTCGTTATGCATTGTGTTTAAGCTTTGTAATTTCAGCATTGATTTATCCCTGTTTATGTTCATGGGGCTGTTTTCCCAGCTGTATGTGGTGTTCATCGCATCCACCTCGCCGGTCTGAGGGATGGGGAGATGACAGTATGGTATCAGAGCTCCTGGTTGCAACAGTGGGCCTCTATGGGCCAAGAAGGAGCAACTGACAGAGGCAGGACTTCATTCTGCCCAGCAGAGATTAGAGTTTGACAGCATCCAACTTCAAAAATCGCCTAAGTGTTGACAGTCGGAACACTTAGTGGTTTCGACTTCTGATGTGGCGGAAGGTTTAGCGATTTCCTGTCCGCCATTGCGGCTGTGAAAAGGATTCAGCCGCCGATGCAGCAATGGAGCTGATTTCCGACAAAGGGAATTTTTTTTGAAAAATTTTGGTCTAAGTGTTAGATAGTCGGAAGAGAAAGTGATTGAGTGTCCACCGTTGCAGACGCCGAACCATTAAGTCGTCCGATGTGAAAGGGGGTTTCGACGTTGCGGAAGAGAAGGCGAAGTGAACTTCCGTCGTTGTGGACGGCGAAGCGATTCCGCATATGACTCGAAGCCATTCGATTGCCGACGCCGCAAGAAGGTTAGAAATTTGGCTAAGTGTTGAATCATCGAAGCATAAATTGGATTGACGTTCGCTGTTGCAGATGAAGAAACGATTGGGCGTTCGATGAAAAAAGTTGTCCGATTGATGGCAGTGTAGAAGAAAAATCACGAAAATTTTTCTAAGTGTCAGCGGCTGATCGGAAGAGGTTTGTCTTTGGTGAGTCGCCGTTGCGGAAGCCAAAGTCATTTGGATTCCGATGTGGAAATGCTTCCAACGTCCGCCGTTGCGGGTGAAGAAGCAATAAGGCTTCCGATGCGGAAAGTGTTTCGACGGCCGACGCGGTAAAAGAAAGATAGAAAAATATTGGTCGCCGGAAGAAGAAAGGGAATGAACATCCGTCGTTGCGGAAGCCAAAGCAATTTAGTTTCCGATGTAAAAAGGCTGCCGATGCCAACCCGGTTGTGCCGCCGATCAGAAGAAGGAAAGAGATCATGTTCCATCGTTGTGGAAGAGAAAACGTTTCGGCTTCCGATGTAGAAAATCTTCCAACAGCCGATGAGTGCCGCCGTTGCGGAAGGGGAAAGCTTTCCGAGAGCCGATTCAGCAGGAGAAGTAACTGTTTGATAGCCGATACGTCGAAAGGTTGTGTGGAATGAGATCCAATTTTTGCACAAAGGCATTTTGGGATTTTTCAGTGGGATTTCCAGCCAATTTCGACTACCTTCCAGTAGGGTTATCAAGCAGTTTTTTAGTGAATTTTCATGGGCTGGAAAATGAGAAAGTGGCAACGATATTATGCACCGGATTGCGTGAAAATTAATGTTTTACAAAAAAAAATGAGGGCGCTGCCCTCAACCCGCCCTGAATCCACAACGGGGCAAGCCCCCTTGACCCCCATCGTCCCCTGAGACAGTCGTTCATGTGAAAATTCTACATTGCAGTGGTGTAATGAAAATGCCTGAGACTTGGTGAAAGTCTTCATTCTTAGAAGTGGTGTGGTTTTCACATCCGGGGTCGGAATGAAGCATGGGGATAAGCGTTGGAAAGCTTATCCAGTAGGGAACAAGGTTAAGTCACCAAAATCTAAGCATGGAGCAGCAAAGAGCCAATGACGGCCGCTGCTAGCAAATGGAAAAATCTAGACAGTTGCTTGCCCAGGGGTAGCAAGGACTATGAAGTCAATCAGCTGCTGTGTGGAAGAGTAGTTCCATGCCAGGATGAAAGACTTGAAAAGGGAAGTTTTTCTTAAAACTCTATCTTGCTGATTATAACTATATTTCCTAAGTTCATGCTCGAAATGCATGAGGATATGTATTGCATGCATAGGATATTGCATGATTGGTAAGAATATTGGAAATTATATAATTATAATAAACCACTAATGATAATCATTGCTTTGATGTTGGCATTAGTGGATAAACCAGTGACAACATGGACCCGGATGAATATGTTGTTGATGCTGAGGGAATGTGACCAGCAACCCTATGAAGCAAGGGGTAAAGCAACAAGTCCGGGACAAAAGTTGGTGAGCCAATTCTGCAATCCCCTGCAAAGGATCAACCAAATTGGTCATGTCAAGGGTGTAAGTACGACCCATGCAGGTAAGAATTTGCTTATGACAAATTCCATGGAGTGGTAAAGGTAAGAGACCTCATACCATGTGGATGTTGGAATATAGAAAGGTGTCATGCCTATATATGTTGATGATATTGATTATAGTAATGCACCCTATATGAATTAGTCATGGTTAGGCCATGCATGGTATATTGAATGCAAGATAGCATGAATGGATAGGCATTGGAAAGATTTTATGAATCTTGTAGTTAGGCAATGGATGTATGCCTATGAAGGGTGTGAATGACTGATTGCATAAGTGTAGGTGCATAGTTGTGATGTATTGCATGAATGCATTGAGATGAATGCATGTGATATGCGGACTAACTAATGACTGAAATGGTGAATTGAGGATAATTCAGGAATCATTTCAGAGGTTGTTATGAATGCAGGATAGTCATGATCAGTTGGCTGCCAGAAATGCTCTATTGAAGAGCAAGGCGGTATGAATGATATGCTTGTGAAGTAAGGGTATCTAAACCTTCATTTAATTGCATGAATGATATGACTATACCTTGCAAATATTAATATGATAATGATTGCATGACGTAAATGAGCTTTGACGATATTGATGTGACTAACAGCTGGAAGTATTTGAATTTTATAAATTCTAAAAATGCTTCAGTGATGGTTGTAGCAATGAAAAGGTTATATGCATCCAGACTTACCAAGTATTTGGTTGATTGAAGCTTATGTTTTAGGTAGATTATTTCGGGCATGGCAGTGAGAGGTAAGACCCTGCCCAATGCCAGAATCTACCATTTATGAGAAGAAGTCTCATGGTTGTGAAAGCAGTTGGCATACATGATGGGTTGTTAAATTTGTATTGTGGATTTCGGATTTAAGAAAGTGCTAACGACTACTAATCATTGTTGGCTTGTATGAGATTGTGTCAGGAGGGACGCACGGTAAGTGGGTATTCATGTTATTATAGTAAGCATAAAATTATAATGGGCATAGTAGTGCTGCTTACAAGAAACCCACAATTGAACAAGTCAATTTCTGTAGTAAATAGAATTGCAAATTCCTAATGAATTTGATTTCTAATATCATTGCTTGGTTATGGAACAATCAATTTGGATTGTAGTATCAGGTAATGATTGACTATTTGGCTATTTGATAAATGTGTCAGGGGTACACACTGCAGGAAGATCATGTGTGATGACCTACAAGAGCCAAATGTCATGGGAAGGTTTTCCCTTGAAAATGGGTTTCGGGTGAAACGCCATTGGAAATTTTGAAATGTCTCATCTGCATTGCCTGTTTGGTAATAACATGAGTGAGATGGTATAGATTATGTCAGTAAGACATGTAAAAAGGAAGCAGGGATGAGGGCTTGGGTTGCTTAATAACCTGGTGATTGGAAACCACACAGACAGAGCTAGAGGGCTGACTTTCTTCTCCACAACCCCGGGATAGCACTGGAAGGGAATGCAGGGCCTGAGGGACTGAGTAGCAGAGAAGGGACTAATTCCTTGTGTTGGGTGTGTGTGGTTGTCTTAGAAGTCAGGCTAGTTCTGGTGTAGGTGTTCCTAGCTCTGCAGCGAGCTCACCAGCTTAGCATTCAGCCTTTCCCAACTCCTTGACGGTGCCTAACATATATAAAGGCATGCTGCGACGACAAATGGATAAGTGTTCTGTAACCCTTGCTAAGAATATGCATGTTTAATTATTAAATTCCATATGCAGAACATGTTTTGATTTAATATCCATTATGACCGATTGCTTGAGTATGCATAGGGCCTACATGGCACACACCGGGAATGGGTGCACACTTTTTCGATGTTGAGTCATGAAAGGGTTTTCAATATTGATTACACCCTAGGGAGTGGGCGCACTCCTAGTGTCTCAATACTTGATAGTGAATGATGAGAAATGTGATTACAGTTTTTGAGCAATAACGCTGATGAGTTGGCTTGCATTGCTTGTGTTGCTTGTGTTGACAGGCTAAAGGTAAAAGGTAAAATGGTAAATGGTTGTTGTGAGGGGTTGCCGAGTAAGGGTTATTGTTGATATAAGCGTATGTTGGTATAAGTGTATGTTGGGCTGTTATATTCCTGAGGATCCATAGTAGATCCTAGACCTAGAAATGGTCATGATAAAGTTCCAAGCCCAGTCGACATAAGGATGTACTAGATGGACATCAATTATTTGATGTTGAGGAGAAGCATGTGTGCTGACCTAAAATCTAAGTCCATAGGCGATTCCAAGGCCTGCAAGGCAAAGCAGGATCCTGTGGACGAATGAGGAAACACATAATACAGATAAGTATTGGATTATTTTGCTTATGACTAAACATGTGTATATGATTTGGTTATGATGTTTTATCCCTAGAACAAGATAAAACTGATGTGAATAAACTAAACATGTGAAGCTATTCAATGTTGGATATAGGTATCGCTGGAAGCGAGGAATATGAGAGCATCCAAGGGGTGCATGTGGACATGTGACTGTCCTGGAAAGCTCAAAATGAGCAGTAATGAAAAAGGTGATAGTAAGACGGGGGAGTCCTAGCAGCTGAGACAAACCATGTGGAGAGACTCCATGGTTTAGAGGTCTGGAATAGACCAAAGACACTAAGTGTCATGACCAAGAGAGATTGGTCCAGCATTCACGGTGAAGTGAAAGAGGCTGAGAGCATGAAAAGCCACAGTGATGGTGTGGGTTCCAGGGTGGAACAAAACAAAGAGGGGAAAAACTCTTACTGCTCTCTCTTGCCTTTTGATTACATATATATATATATATATATGTTTATGCATTGTGAAAACAAAGGATTGTTGAATGCATGTATGATTGAGAATGAAATGTGTGTATTTGCTTAAGTAAAATTGTGAATGCTGGAATAGTTAATTCCCTGCCTAGGAATGGACATGAATGAACTCATGTGCCTGTTGGGAAGGCATGAAAAATATGAAAGCCTCATTGATGAGACTTAGACTATCATGCCAAACGGGGAAAACTAATTGACTGATTTTAATGTCTATATTATGCTTGGTCTAATAGAATTTTAATGGTGCATTTCACAGGTGAGAAAAGTGATACCTGGTGGTGCACGTTGATTATGACAGCAGATCAAAAGTTGTTGGACTTGGCTAGAAGTCTCCTTCAAGTGATTGCCAAGACCCAAGAGAATCTTGGGGAGATGCTCAAGATACAGAGAAGGTAGAATGAGATGAACCACCAGATTTTGCAAGACTCTATTGGTTTGCAAAGGGAGGTGAAAAGCCTTCTGGGAGCAATCGGCAAAGGAAAGGAAGGTGGATCAACAATGGGGAAATTGTCCAAGCGACTCGGTAAGAAACGGTCCAGGCATGAAGACTCAAAGGAAATTGAGCAGGTAAAGGTGAAGCAGCCAGTGAGATGCTGGAGATGCGGAGGACATCATTTACGCCTAGACTATTCAATGAGGGAACATGATGAAGGAAATACCCGCAAAGTTCCTAGACTTCGGGATTAGCTGGAAGCTGAGAACCGACAGGGGAGGTCCATGGAAGCCGAGGGGCTTGGCCGTGAACGTTCAAAGTAAATGATTGAACGTGGGATAGATCTGCAAAGTTTTGAAATTTTGATGTGCAATGGTATATGTATTGTATATATGTAATGGAACACCGAGGACGGTGTTATTCCAAGGGGGAGGGGAATGTAATGTCCCCGGTTTTGACCCCGTTTGCATGATGTATATATATGTAATTAATCATGGTGAGGAGCTCAAGGCAAAAGCCCCACCATCGATTTGGTTGTGTATGTTTCGGCAATGGGGATAGTTGCCGATGGTTTATCGTGCTATCCGGCACATTATAATGTGGCATCATGTAAACACGCACATCAAATAAACTAAAACCACAACCAGCTATGGCAATGCAACGTTGAATGAAAAGGGCATGATTCCAAAGGATAAGGGGTGGGGGATGTCAAACCTTAGTTTATGGGGGGAAAACCCATGTTTTACCACCTTGTTGATTTTCCATCTTCCCTTGTCAACCTCTTCAATGTCTTGATTTTGTTAGTTGGGGGCAGTTATTGCATGAGAAAACGTGGGCATGGGGAAGCACCGGTTTTGGCAGGCTGCTGTCAGTTTGGATGGTACGCATGACCAGTGGAGAAATTTCGTTTCTCTCACGCCGGTCTCCATTCTCCCCATGGTCGGTTGCTCTCACGTCGGGTCTGTTCTTCCTCATGCAGAGGTCGGTTCTGGTCTATTCCTCCTCACGCAGAGCCGTGGTTTGTTCTTCCTCACGCGGAGGGAAAGTCTGTTCATCCTCACGCACAAGCAAGAATTTGCTCATCCTCACGCAGAGGTCGGTTATGTCTTCCTCACGCGCTAGTCGAGGGTTCCCTCTTTGGTTTTGCTCATGCACGAGCTAGGAGAGCAGCCTCGCAGCATGAATTTCTACTGTGTATGCGGCTTGCTGTTGATTCAACCCACGTTTTGGGTTGCTGTTTGATTAAACCCACGTTTGGGGTTGCTGTTTGTTTCACCCACGTTTTGGGTTGTTGTTATTCTTCCCACGATTTTCAGATGTGGTTGTGAGTTTGATTTCTTCCTCAATTGTGGAATGCGTGTGTGTTTCTTCCCTATTTGCATGGGCTGTGTCATTCTCCAGCATTTGTGTTGAGGAGCTGTGTGCTGTGGGTTTGTGGACGTTATTGTTAGCTGTGGTGTCCCTGTTTTGTGGACTGTGTAGCGTTTCCATCATTCATTGTGAAATTGGGTTGCTGTTATACCTTGGTTTGGGTGTTGTTACTGAGTTGTTTTGGCCACGATAGGGCCAAGAACAACTCCGTGTTGCCTTGTGGGCTTGAGCGGTGCTTGTTTTTTTTTGTTGGGATTATCCCTGGTCGCCTTTGCTTCTTCACAGGGCTGTGAAGGGTTGTTTTACTGCTGATATGCAGGGGTTGGTCTTCGGACTGTGCTGGCTTGGCTGCTTGTTGAAGGCCTGTTAAACCCAGCTGTGTTGGTTTGGCGGATTGTGTCCCCTGGCTATGTGCAAGCCTACAATTGACCCTTAGTCCTTGAGGAATCATGCCCAGTTCGGGGGTGGTAGCATTGCTGAGAGATTGATGAGCATGCTGGCCTATGGTTGGGTGGAACGTTGCAGCGACGTAATTGGTTGCGGGTGAGTTCTTCGTTGAAAGATAAGTGTTGTTGGTTACTTCATCTCTATAATTATATTGATGTTAAATGAATAATAATGAACAAGTGGGATGCTGCAATTGTAGAAATGTATGTGTGTTTTCTTTCACTGAATGCTTTGATGAAATATACACCTGTGTATGCTTGTATGCTTAGCATTCATATTATGCATTGTGTTTAAGCTTTGTAATTTTAGCATTGATTTATCCCTGTTTATGTTCATGGGGTTGTTTTCCCAGCTGTATGTGGTGTTCATCGCATCCACCTCACCGGTCTGAGGGATGGGGACATGACAAGTAGTTATATCTTTAATGAACTGAATGTAAACAAATTATTTTAACTACATTTCCTTTACTGCATAAGCAACTGGTTATTTAATAAACATAAAGAAAATATGTATACAACATAACACTGTTTACCCTTCTGCATATTTTAATTTGAAATGAAAGTATAATATACTGTGTATAAACATATCATCTTAACTACTAGTGTATTCTCTTAACATAATTATTCTTCTACCTATAATGGAATACGGCTATTTCATTACCAGTATATTTACATAAACAAGGAACATAGTTAACCAAGTTATTGGTCTTTTTTATAATAACCTACATACTGTAATAAATTACTTTGCTAATATGAAATTCCTAACACATCTAATCATTTTAGTCTCTTATCATTTCCTTCATCTACTTTTAAATACTCTGTTTGTGCTGGAGTACGGTCTGGTCCTTCCAGACGTGGAAAAACATAGATTAGAATTATTTTCCATCTATTTCAGATTCATTCTTTCAATAAACTAAAAGATTAATAACTCTGATAGTTCACAACTAAACATTTAACATTCATTACCCAGTCAAATTCACATTTTACTATTTAACACAGTAACACAATAGAATTTAGAACCTTATTAAGATGGACAACAACAGCGTTAGGAGGTCGTTCCTTCCTACCAAAATTCTAGAGAGCGCTCAAACAACGCTTCCTTAGGACCCTCGAGCCTGTTCCTGGTCTTCTTGGCTGAGAACTGGTGGAGCATGCAAACAACAGACTAGTCTAATGACTCAGTAAACACTCTGCACTCAGCAGTAAGATCCTTCAGCTGAAAAGCTGCACTAGATCACTTAGCAATTAACCCCTCAAACTCTTTCCACAAATTCCCTTGCCATTGAATTTCTCTGAAGTACATTCGCCTGAATGGTCACTTCTCTAGAATGAGCAGCCTCGGCTCTCTTCAATGGGTATTTTTATAAATATTTCCTAGGTCGTTTGGGTCAATTGTCATTAATTGAGCCACCTGCTCTGATCCCACTTTCTTGGGGGATCATGACCCCAAATGTAGGGAGGTTGCCACCTGCAACATTTGGAAGTGGTTTGAGGATGCTGCCACATGTCTGTTTGCTCTCCACCCAGTCTCCTCCACCAATTTGACTAGTAAACACTCTTTTAACAGCTCTCCTAAGCTGTTGTCTCCACCTTTATTTATTTATAATTAAATATTCAGAATTACATTAAATATCCTTGACTCTGATGAGTCATCAATTACAACTTAGCATAAAATATAACATATTGTCTTTAAATAAAATCAAATAAGATAATATTGTTTTTTGCAAAATTGGGGCATGTGACAATTCCTTTCCAAAGACCCAAAGAAATTTTTTAAAAGGAATATGGGAATCCGTTGACTAACACTAAAAATTTACAGAGGAGATACAAGACATTATCAATCTAGTCACCAAAAAAGGAAGACCAATTTGTACAAGGACTAATCTAAGAAAGACCCAGTTGAATTGGTCATATACCCATTATTAGGTACTATTTAAGGACAAGAGCAACTCATTTATTAGTCTTAATAGAATGAATGTATACTTGGGTGACCCCACTAGAATTCAAGATTTGTCTCTTATTCAAGAACCAAAATTTTTCTTGAAATAGACAATAAACTAGTTTAGGGTTAATTTGGTTTTCTATTACCTTGGAGATAATTTTATAAACCAAATTACACAGAGAAATCGATATATATTCATCAAAGGGCTCAGATTTAGTGCTATTTGGAATAAGAGCAATGAACGTAGAGTTTAGTGCACCTTAAATAAAGCCATTAACCGAATATTTTTCTACAACCCTCAGAAGATCCATCCCCATGAGATAAAAAAAAAATTAAAACAATTCAACCATCCATCCATAAGGCCCAGGAATTTTGGAATTGACAAAGTTCTTTATGACAACTTCTATTTCATTCAAAGTAACTTCCTTACCAACTTGAACACCCTCTTCCTCTAAAAATAATCTATGGTATTATTGTCTCACCTTAAGTTGGACTGAAATGTTTATTCTTTTGGGATCCCTAAAATATTTGAAAAATGAGAAACAATTTCTTTTTCCAACTCTTTCAAAGTATTGAGAATATTCCCTTCATTATCCTTTAGATACCATATGGCATTGGAATTTCTTCTTTTACTAACAAAATTATGAAAAAAACTGTGTTGTTGTCACCCTAACTAATCTAGATGGCTCTATTTTAAGTCTCCAAGTTTCTTCTTGGACTCTGGAATGTTATCCTTCCTGGCCTCCAAGTCAACCAAATTGGCTTTTAGTCTCCTTTGATAATATACCTAAGGAGTTTAGAGAGAAAATAGAATTCATTTCTTCTTCCACCTGCACTAGGTCATGAGAGAGTTCCACCTTCTTATTTTTCTCCCACTAGATAACTAAAATGTTAAGGCCTTTCAATTTTGTAACCAAATAATCTAGAGACGACTCCCCTAAATACTCAGGAAAAGAAGACCAAAAGTCCTTAACTAGGAAATGGAAATCAAAAACTTCAATCCAAACATGATTAAATTTAAAAGGGCGATTTGGAACAAAGTGATCCACTTCAAATTGGGGACAAATAGGAAGATGGTCTGAAATATCAGAACTAATAGTCCATGATCTAAATTTACACATAGCTTTGGAGAAATATTCAAATATGAAGAATCCATATAGCATATTATATACACCATCCTTTCTGAGCTTTCCATGCCTCCAAGTAAGGGCCAAAGACAAGGAAGAACATGTATAATATTACATCCTTGAAAATAACTATCTAAAATACTATGCTAAACAATCCAATTGAGGGTACATCACCCCAAATATCACTTCAAATAAAGTAAATTTTAATTTATCATAAAATATCAAGAAATATTATTGCAATATACCACTCAATCCACCTTGTTCCAAAGCTCCTCCCTTCTAGCATATGGGGCATAGTAATTAACAACCTTCAAAGAAAAATTGAGTCCCTGAATCTTACCCTCTAAGAGAATACCTGCAAGAGAGGAAAAGGGATTAAAATCAGCTAAAAAAGGATTCCAAATAGCCACCGGACCACTTGAAAGACATGTGGCATCTAAATCACAAGATTCCAAACCCAAGAAAGTATTCAAAAAATATTCACAATCCTTGGCACTAATACTCACCATTTCTTGAACTAGAACTTAGTCATCCTTATATAGACTCAATAAAAACTTTGGATCATTGAACTTAGTTCTTCCCCCAATTCCTTTGATATTAAAAGAGCTAAGGATCATTTGTCAACCGAGTGTAGGGGTAAATTTTCTCTAAGGACTACATACTTGGTTAAACGACCCTTAATAGAAGGAGAAGAAACATTGTTATCCAATCTAGCTGAAAGAGGAATGTGTTCATGCTTAGGAGACCTATGATTACCCTAGTCCAAACCTCCTTCTTTCAAAATTTTCTTCTTATTTTTTTTACGCAGAGTAGTAACATTAGAACATCTAATTGAGGAAATATGGGACACATCTGGCTCCAAAGGCTTATCAAAAAAGGTTTGGAGTGGAGTTTGAACCATCACCTCTTTATAAGAAGAACCTATAGTCTTCAAAATCACTTGACTAAGTTCCAAAGATTCAAGGGAGCCATAAATAGATTTTGTAGAGAGAGGATTTTGTAGACATGGAAATGCCAAATCATATGACAATTTAACTTCTCCAACTAACAAGGAAAAACTAGAACAAAACGCTAAGTAGAATGAGAAGAAGACCCCATATTAGAACCATAAACTGGATGTTCGATAGGTGAATAAAGATTAGTAGGAGTGGATTCATTACCCACATCAACCCCATAAACCTATGGGCCAACAAGAAGACCCACAACAAATCTATTCACAAGAACATGCCTAACTACAACACCAGATATGACCCCGAAATCAAGACTACCCTTTAAAACATCCATATTGTTCCCCTCAATAGAATTACATTTGACCCTAACACCCGACCGATCTTAAACACATACACAAGTCATTGGGGTAACAAATGAAGGGATTAAAATTACAGAACCCACATGATTATCTAAACTAATGATGATACCCACCTCTAATTCATTAATAAAACCTAGATCTACCATAGACAAAGAATCATAAAAGGATGGGAATACAATTTTTAACTAACTAAAGAAATATGTTGGGACCGTAGAAGACTTTGGATATTCCCCTACCTTCATATTATTTTCCCCACTAGCCTGTATCTAATCGGGCTCATCCTATGAACCACCATATGAAGAATATTCAAATGATAAAGAACCACTCAAGTCTGAACCCTCCTTCATCCTTGGGAATTTGTCCTTAAAATGACTAGTATTTTGATATTGAAAACAATGGAAATGCACATTCAAATTGTCGAGCCTTTGAAGGAATTTCAAATCCCCCTATATGATCTGATTTTCAACTAGTAGTCCATGGGTTACATCAAATTCCACCACAAATGAGGAAATCATGTTGTCCTCGCCATAGAGAATGTAGTCCTCCATGAAAATAAAACGAACCACCAAATTAGCCACAAATTCTAGGATAGGGAGAGTCCACAATTGCAAAGGAAATCCTAGAAGTTGCAACCATAGATTTCACTTAGTCACACACTCCTTGATTAGATTGAATGTGGAATGCCAATGGTCAAGGACTTAAGAACCATGACAAAAAAACCATGAGTGTTCCATAATCAACCTCGTATGGTCATCAACAAAAAATTGAAAAACATACCAACCATTCACCAAAATGCTCACCTTAGGGTAGTACCCCATAATAGGATTTCATTTCACCTTAAGGCATTTGAGGATCTATATCCAAGTTAGGGATATATACTCCATCCTTACAACAAGGGATTGCTTTGTCATACTCTCAACATAAACCAAGTTTATGCATTTCCCCATAATCATTTGGATAGGATGTCCAAAATCCTACAAGGATTTTTGCATGTGTCAAGTTATTACCCGAGGACTAGAAAAAAACTTAGGCCCTCCTTCTATAGTTTAGCTTCCTTCTCGCACCTAGATACCGACAGGATAATAAATAATTTCCCCTATGGAACATCATTAGAAAGCTTCAGGTTAGAAGAGACCCCTATCTTTAAAGGAGGCACATCCAAAAACACACCCACTTTCATTTCTAGAGAAGAAAGGAGCATCGTCAGACCCATAGACCTTACCAGGAGGGGAAGAAATATGGTTAAATGGAACAACAAACAAAGACCCATCATTTCCCAAGAAAGTAGTCTTATCACCCATAGCACAAGAATATGATGTATGTGAAGGACATTTACGTACCACCTAAGCTTCCAACTACACACAACCACCATATGGTCGTAAATTGTCTATCGAGAGAGAATGAGAATGCCAAACCATTCTTGGCAATGAAGACACCAATACATGATAGTGACCCATCATCTTTGTATTCATTCAGAAAATAATACTAGGGGGTTCCACCTCAAGCTATAAATAATCCAAAACAACTTCCGCCATATTTGCACAAACCACCTAATAACTACAAACCCTTCAGAAACTAAGAAGGGAAATCCACCATTTCCATAACCAAAAAATGGAAAACCCTACCACAACCAAAAAACCTAGGCATTGACTGAAATCGAGACTCTGCAGTAAGCCTTAGCCTCTGCCAAAAACCCTAGACCTGGAACCTTAGCTTGGCCTTCTCTTCCTCCATCCAATGGATCCTAATCATAGGGGATATCAAAGCTTATACACTATTTTTCTCTCATATAATTCAATTGATTTTATTATTATTTATATTATCGAAAAATAAGTATGAAAACAAATTATAAATTTGTATGAAAAAAATTATGAATATGTAAAAGAAATTACCAACACTTCCTTGCTATTTAAACCCGTATATATATATATATATAAATTTATACATTATTTTTATATAGTATTAGTCCATCCATATACAATATGCTTGCCAAGGGCTCAAGAGAATTGGTGGGAAGTTGGCTCGAGGGATTATACAACTTTGACTTTTGAAATGAGGAGAAAAGAAAAATCTACATGGAAAAATCTATTAGATGCATTAGATTGAATCTTCTCAAAGTATTCGCATTTATCTTTAATCTTTTAGCATTTTAAAACTTTGTTTTCATATATAGAAAATCCTTTCACTGAAATTAGTTTTTAGCATTTAGAAACTTTGTTTTCATACATAAAAAAATCCTTTCACTGAAATTATCAACTAGAAGTAATTACTGGATATACATTTATTGTTATATCTAGATTATGGGATTTCCTCCCCTCATGCTCAACGATTTATATAAATTAACCTTATTATAAAAAAATACATCATGATGATTTTGCTCAAGGCATACAATGTCTCATTTATAGTTGTCACCAATTACAAAATAAATATGAAAAAAAGGTTGATGAATATATACATACGGGAAAAGAAATGTTTATGAATATATACATACCAATAAGAACAATTTTATGAATATATACAAGATTATCTAGCAAATTGTCTAATTCTGTAGAGGCCGACAATTACAAAATAAATATGGAAAAAATAATTTTGTATCTATAAAGTTACTCACCAACAAACAACCCAACGCAAAGTTTGTGCATCTTCCCTTGCTAGTGGATTATGGAACCCTTTCCCAATGAGTTACACAGTAGAACTATTGGCACTACTGGACAACATAAACTAACCAACAAGATTCCCTGCATAGATATGGAAACAAATTATTTTATAATGAGATTTTCATTTTCAATGTTATGTTGTTCCCGGTAATTGTTTCTATCATTTAAAAATTTAAATTTTATTTTAATTCACGACACATTGATAAATTTGAATTCCTGGCATATGATGGATTTGACCATCAATAACGAGTGCTATATATAATGCTACACAATGCTTAGGTCTAGAATAAATTTCATGTGCGTTAAATGGGAGGTTGAGCTACCATCATGTCATCAAACTAGGCCCTAAGCACGCTCCACTTATCTCCATTTGTGAAGCCTAAGAGGAAAGTGAGTGCTTTTTGTTAATCAAAACAATAGGGATGGGAAAGAAAAGTTATTTATCTCCATGTGCGAAGCCTAAGAGGAAAGTGAGTGCTTGTTGTTGATCAAAACAATAGGGATGGGAAAGAAAAGTTAAAAGTCAAAGTATGTTTGGGTAAGAAAAAAAGAGATTTAGGGATGAGAGGGTAGGAAATCATATCAGATCAGATCTCAGAGGAACGAACTGTTGTGCTTTGATACAAATTAATTTGATTAAAAATCATAGATGAGACAAGAGCCCACTTTTTAACCCAAATAAAAAATACACCCTTATATCACAATAACTAAGAAAAAGTAAAAAGTAAAAGTAGAAGGCAAAATATCCCTGTTTTTAATGAAGGTTAAAATGCCTTTATCTAAAGTTTACAAAAAAAAGTCCACATTGTACATGGGAAAAGAGATTAACTAAATAAACATTATTTAAAAGTATATTAGGTAACTAATTAGTGGGACTTGTTCCCAATACAATAATGGGATGGACGACTTCTCATCCATACCACACAAGTAGCGAGTATAACATCAATAACAACACTTTATAACTTCCAATGGTTTAATATCAATCATCACTTTATCCCTTTCTCCATGGCTTAGCATTCTCTTCAAGAGTTCCAAGCAACATTTTTTTGTAGTAGTTTCCATTATAAACTAAGAGGAAAGATTCCCTGCTTATCATTCAAACTAGGAGGAATTGTACCAAATGAGAGGCCCACCTCTCCGCTTATTATACTGGGCACAACTTCCAAGAGTAAGAGTGTCAACAGTCTCCATGCACATGCACTATTAGTTATATTAGGTTAAATATGTCCTTTGTGGACTTTTTCTAATCTCTATATAAAGGTTCGTTAGTCTTCATAATAATGGAGTTATCTATGTGAGAGTTATTTTCTTCTATTGTGTTTATACTCTAGATAATCTAGTTAGTCATTAGTTGTTATTACTTCGTGTCTTATTTTTGGGTTGAATAAGAGATTATTTTCAGATCTGGTTATTAATGTGAGGCACTTAAGAGGGGATTAATCCACTACTACTCTAAAATCCATTACTTGGCTAATTGGCCAATTGAGTGTCTTTGAATTTAGAATCTCATGAGTTGCAACTATAATATTATTTGTATCAACTATAGGAAGAGGAGTGAACCACAAACAAGGAGATCACTTGACGAAAGCCTTGTTTGGAACACTAACTAGGGAAAATCCATGCCGATGACATAAAGAAAGTAGGAGCATTGGGTTCCTTTCCTATCAATCACAACAACAGTCAATGGTTTGATAAAGTGCAAAGGAATCACAAAAGATAAGGGAGGATTGATGTATTTTGGAACATGGATCAATGGTTATTGATCATGCTACATAGCACGATATTGGTGATCATGAATAAAAGGGGGGTGTGATTTAAGCCCCCGCCACTCTATTATTTTTATATATGATTGATGGTTTTAAATCCTCCATGGGACAATTTTTCGTTGAAGTCTTGTGGAATCGATTTGATTCCATCTTTTGCTATGAGTCATTGATTTGTTTAGCACAAATTTTGTTGAGGTAGTCACATTCATAGAGGTCATCATACATTCTCATCAAGAGGAAGGCCCACAAATGTTAGAACTAGTTTCCAATTTGACATTGGATTTTTCTTTTTTTCATTTGATGTTGATATAGGGAAAGAGAAAATGTAGGGATCGACAATTTGTGGGCCAACGTCAAACCGACAACTAGTTCTAAAATGTAGGGATCGACAGTTTGGTTTATGATGGAGCAGTTAAGCCTTTGGGTTTGATTTAAATGTTGTTCCTTAACATTGACAATTATTTACTAATGGTTTAATCGGTGTTTATTATTTTAATTAAGCTATTTTACGTAGTTTTAAGTCTATGCTTTTGCATTGTATTGATTGTTAATTTTTTTAAACCCTCTTTCTTTGTTATTTAATTGATTTCATTATTTGGAGTCGTTTTGAGCTTTGTGATTTCTTTAGCCACTAATGGTTAATCATGTGGCTATGTAGCGCAGTGGGTGTTAAAAAAATAAAATATCATATAAGATCGAAATGTAAAAATGTTGTGCCACTAGATACATGATTCATTAATGAATCCACTATGATCAAATCGACCACCTATGATGAAAATCATGGTGGTGTTTCACCCTCTGGAAGGTAGCCTTGCAAAAATCCTGCATCAAGGGAGATAAAATTATGTTTATTGGTCTTCTAAGGCTTGATTTAAATACTTTGATCAAGGGATTGAAGTCAAATTTTAAAGTACCTCAATCAAGGGTTTTAAAAAAAATCGTTTGAGCTAGTTAAATATCTGAATGCGCATGTTCAATAGTTCAATTGAGCTACCTT
>LPNX011155039.1:0-15956 GCA_001517045.1 Pseudotsuga menziesii | reverse complement strand
ATATATATATATATAATTTTGACTCCTAGTAGTGACAATAAAAAAACAACTAAACGTTTAGGAGAAGAAGAGGATGAAGGGCAGCTAGGGTTTCTAACAGCTAAGGTAGGGTTTGTAGGTTGTCCCCTAAAGCAATCATATAATTCAGCAATGGAGGATTTGTGTGGAAAACTTGTTAATTACTCAAATGATTTGTGGCTAGGTGGGAGTATTTTTTGTTTAGAAGAGGAGCCTATCAAATCACAAATCTCTATTCCTAGGAAGGTGTGTTAGAGTGGAGGAAGTTGGGACCAAGGTTCGCATGTATGGAATCAGTCGAAAAAGTACGAAGGAAGTTTCTTTGCATGTTTTTGGTCCTTTCCAAATCAGGTCAGGTTGGAAACCCCGAATCCAAGAGGAACAGATGAGGTGGCGATAGACTGGTCACGTTGTCCCTAGTGCAACAATCATTCGAGGAGAAAGGTAGGTAAGAGTATAACGAATTTGGATGGTGTGATGGAAATGTATAAGGTATGTACATGATCCACCACCTTTCCTTATGGGAAGCATGTAGAGCCGATCAACTCCTTGTTGTGCCATGAGGGAGAATGGTGTGGTCCCAGTTCACTAGTGGTGTTTGATTGTCTTGGTACGACATTAAAAGAGCCAAGATTAGGGGTTCGTTTATTTGAATCCACCCCTAAAGGTGGCGAACTTATTAGTAGCGATCTTGCATTGGAAGAAATGGGAGCGAATACTGTTAAGCTGTGTGGTAATGTTGATTGCAGAAAGAAGAAGAAGGTGCTTGTGAATAGGGGCTTGAGCCTTGAACTGGTCGTGGGTAAATACATTTCAGTAATTTTAATTTCTCATTTTTCCACTAGGATGTTCATTTGGAAATTCTATGGAAGGAGGTTCTTGGAAGAGGTGGTAAGGAGCTAGGTGAAGGTGGTGTTATAGCAAGATTTTCCACACCTGATACATCATGCTTGGATGGAACCCATATCCTTGTACCTATGCAGACTCCTTTAACCCTTTTTCTCACTATGACCCTGATTCTCAAGTGGAACCCTTTAAAAGAAACTTGTATATATATACGTGGGTCACAAGTTTACAACCCGCATATACGCAGCTTGCACCACTATAACCTGTGTACATCGGGAAATGTTCTAAAAATAAATAAATTGGAGTTTCCCCCCACTAAGTAATGAAGGACTTGTCCCTTGGCCTTCCATATGCTGGGAAACACTCCACTTCAACCCTTCAATTCCTATTGAAGGGATATATATTGAACTACAATGAAGAATTAAATGAGGAGAAATTGGAGAGCAAATATACTATAGTGGAATTGTGCTCCATTCTTATGTACTTGAGTCTTCACCCCTTTTCCCTTGAAGCAACTATTAGTGTTAGTTCCCAAGCTTGCCTTGATCTTTGTGAGTTTTCCTTTGTATGGGGGATTGAAGTGGTGGAGGCCTAAGTGGAGGGACTCAGTTTCTCGATTTCGACAAGGTTTTTACAGAGTTTGTCATCTTTATCTATGTTCATATTAATAGAAATATCAATTTCTCATCCATTACATGTGTAATTATGAATATTTTTTTATCCATGGATGTGATTACTTTGATTATGTATTGGAATATACCATGCTAGATTAGGTACTAATGTTTTACATATATCATATTCGTATATCTTGTTGTTGTTGATGGAAATGTGTAGGCACAAACTTTATTGAAAGCGCAACGGGGATCTACTTCAAACGTCTGGAATAATGTATGCCCCCTTGGTCCCTTAGTGTTAGTTTTACTAATATGTTTAGCATGATTGGAAATGGGTTTATTTCTGGTGTCATCTTGTTTGCTGTGGTCCACCCCAAGCCATAGGAGATATTCTCCGTAATAGGTGGCGTGGAGTCGAGTGGTTGAGGGGTTACCAGATGTTTTATTTCTGGTTAGGGGATGGATAGGTTTTGAATTTAAAATCGAGGCCACTAAAATCATATTGCATCGAGTTTGGTTGAATGGATTTTCTCCTCTTGCCTTGAATTCGTGGCATACTATGTTTGATCCTCGTAAATATTCATTATCCTCCTTTATGATATGGGTGAATTTTTCATGTCTTCCACTAGAGTTCTGGTAGCATGAGGGTTTCAAGGCCATCAAGGATGTTATTTCGAGATTTTCAGTGGTGGGTGCAGATTTGTTTAATTTGCAACGTTGCTCCATAGCAAGAATATTAGTGGAGGATGGTTCTAGAAAAGGTATTTTCGAGTCCATTGATTTGGTGGTAGGGGATTTTATACTTACACAACAGCTAGACGATTTAAATATCCCTTTTAGATGTGCCCTATGTCATTTTTACGGGCATGTGATTGTTGATTGTTCGTTGAGTTTCAAAAAACAAATATGGAAAAGAAGGAAGTGACGTCCGGAGACGATAATACTACTCACTATTTAAATTTGGCAGGTACTATGCATGGTAAGAAACATAAGGTGGTGGAAAACATGGTTCTCAAAGAGGTTATTCATGATGAAATTCTTTTTTTAGAGTTGTCGGACTCGACCTTGGAAACATGAAAATTCTCATCCGTTCCTGAAATTATGGAGGGATTTGAATTAACAAACATTAGACTAAATTTGAGGTCTAAAATGGGCCTCCTAAGGAAAATAATAAAATAGTAGTTAAAGTAATAAAATAATATTATAAATTTTGAAGGAAAAAACACAAAAACTACTTTTTATTTTTGTATTTACAACTTATCTCCTTGTGGTTTTACTCAAATTTTGAGTGGAAGCACTCGTTGGATGCATAATTCAATTCTACATCCAACGAGTATGCACACTATATACTTTTTATGGACACCACCCCCCAAAAAATGAGAAATACATTAAAAAAAGTGGTATTTTTGTTGGATGCAAGATTGAAAATAACATATTTTTTATGTATTTCTCATTTTTTCATGGGGTGGGGTCCATCAAAAGTATGTAGTGTCGATACTCATTTGATTCGATGCATAATTGAATTCTGCGTCCAATGATTACTCCCACTCAAAATTTGAGTAAAACCACATTGAGATAAGTTGAAAATACGAAAACAAAAAAGTAGTTTTTTATGACAAATATGCTAAGTCAAACATTATGGTTGATTCATTTTCTTGAAATTCTATTGGTTCTTGAATTCCAATGCATAAATTGCTTGTTTTCTTATAAATCCATTTTAGACCACAAATTTCCTTTAGTGTACTCAACTGGAGGGAATGGTGAAGTTGTGGCAGAAGAGTGGAGAGAAGGTTCCAGTGCCAGGAGAGAATTTGAGACCGCTTTGTCAAGGAGTGCCTTTGCTACAAGAGGTGGGGAAGGGGATTTATGGTTCATTGGATCAGACCCAGAGGGTGGATAAGGTTATTTATGCAGAATATGTCTTGTTTATTGGCCTGAGCAGTGATTCGTCTGAGAAAGTATCCTTGTCGTCGTCGTTGGGGTTGAAAGGTGGTAGCATTTTAGGGAATAGTTCAAGAGGACTGTATTTCCTTCTCTTGAGAAAGAAGGGTACTCTCTCATTAGGAGGGTTGGATATGGAGGAGACCACTACTTCATCAATGGGAAAGGTGTGCCAAAATTTGAAGATTTTCCATGCACGAGAAAGATGAGTGAAATTTCGCAGGGCAGATAGATGAGAATATTCAGGGTTGTTAGAGAAGGACAACCCATGCGAGGTTTCCTTAATGGAGCTTTATTATATAAGAGTTCGTGTCCTAGTAAGGCAAACCAAAATCAATGCCCTTAAGCGTTTGGTGGATGTAAAGAAACTAAACATCAAGTTTATTCGGGAATCAATGATGATGGGTTTGGAAGCGGTGGGGAAACTAGAGAAACTTTTTCTTCATATGCAATTTTTGGTAGTGGACGTGTTGGGTAGGTCAGGAGGGTTGATTTATGGATTTTCTAGGAAGTTATAGATAGTTAAGTCATTGGTGAGTAGATCTACATTGGGGGTGGAAGTGTTTTGTATGGATCTTATTCGAAGCTTCTTTTTCCTTAATATTTATGGTCCTTATGAGGATAAATTGGAATTCTAGACTTCTTTACTATCCCAAGATTGCCTCAAGGTTGAGAATATCATAGAGGGAGGTGATCTGAATGTGACATTAAAGGGATATGAAATATGGGGGGAAGTGACTCATGAAGATCCCTTAATGCTTGTTTTGAGGGATCTTTTCTACCTTAGCGATTGGATGGATGTTCATCCATCCATAAAAAAAAATGACCTGGTATAATAAACGGCCAAAAGATCAAGGCATTTCTAAGCATTTGGACCTTTTATTTATGCATGTCAATTTATTTTTTATTCTAACCTTATTCAGGTCTTGGGTTGATCCTTGATTATTCTTAGACCATTACCAAATTTTCCTTGAAATTAGGGAGTCTGTGGATAAACTAAGCTCTCCCTTTAAATATAATTCCAGCTAGGATGAGAACCCTCAATTCCAATCCCTGATAAAGTCAAATTGGAGGCATATATCTAAGGGGGGCATGAGAAGTGCTTATATCCAAATGGTAGATAAGCATTTGAGGGATTTAAAGGAGGTGGTGGTTAAATGGAATAAATCTAGGAGGAAAGAAAGAGAAGCCCATCTGGTAGTAGCAGAGAAGGAGCTCGCTATTTTGTATGTCAGGAATCATATCGCCTACTCCTTGGAGCTTTATCGGTAGGATATTGTAGTCCTAGAGAAGGTGAAGAAAAATATTCTGAAGGATTTGGAGATGGAATGACGATTAAAGAGAAGGACCTTGTGGTTGGAGGATGAAGATCAAAAAACCGATTTATTTCAAAAGGTAGTGGCTCACGGGAGGAACTATAACTCTATTGGGGAACTCCAAGATCCTAGAGGTTATTGGGTGGCAGGGTTCAAGTATTTGTCAACGTTAGTGATTAGGAAATTTCAGGATATGTATTCAAATATGGATCATCAGTACATGTTGGGTATGATCTAGTTTATTGAAAAACTTCCATGCTTGTTATCTGATGAAAATAATGAGGTTTTAGACTAGGAAGTATCTGCTGAATAACTTCTTTTTTCCCTCAAGACGTTCAAGTGGGATAAAATATTGGGTCTTAATGGTTGAGGCCTTGAATTCTTCTTGGATTTGTTTGATATTTTGGGGAATTATCTTCTAACCTTGATAGAGGAAGTGCAAATAACAGGGGTAATTTCGACTTCAAAAAAAAAAAAAATCCTTGGAAAAAAAGTGTAATTTTATTTCTTCAAACAAAATTACATTCAGTAGATACACTTAAAGTGTATTGCATGTTCAGTTGATAGCTTATTTTGCAGAAAGACTATTGTAGAGCATAAAAAAGTAACAAAAATTATTTATATTCCATTACAAAGTTTCATAGATATGACTATCAAGTACTTGTCCTGAAAACCTATTTCAAAAATGATAATCTGAAATCTGCATGCTGTCAGGATGACATCCCAATAGAGCATATAGAAAATGGCATATAATCATGTAATATGTTCATAAAGAGTGCAATAGTAATGTAGCTATGACATAAGTTCCAAAATAAAATAAAAATATAAAAAAAAATCGTTCTATGAATGGTTTGTGATAGAACTCTTGAATGGTACCCTCACTATGTTTAGTGATTTTCCAATGTCCCATGTTCAACGACAGCCCTTCCTTCAAGGCCTTTTCTGCCTCCTGGTTGTTTTCCCTGTAGACATGTCGGCAAGAGAAGGAAACAAAAGTGTTTAGAACCTATTTAACAGATAATAAGATAATGGCAAGTCTAATATTCATGCAATGTTGTGACCCATTAATCCAATTTACATATTCATAGAGTCTCCCATGAAATTCAAATTTCTACATCCTTTCTCTACTGCGAATACCAAGAGAAGTTTAAGGCTCATGAGTTTAGAAAAATTATTACTGCCTCCCCCTAATCCTGCCACCAGTTCATAGAAATGTTTCTCAGAAAGAAAGAGAAGAGACCTAGTCCCGCATATATTTTCTTGAGCAGGTCCATTGAAGAAACCCCATGGCACTGATTTTTACAATTCCACCTCCAATGCCTCCCTCTGCCTAGTAAAAAGCATGTAGTATAGAGTGGCCCTCCCAGGAACATGATACCCCCAGTGTCTTTGATCATTCTGATCAAACAACTTTGATATAGGCACATTTTTTAAAAATATGTAGCACCGAATCACCCTTTGTCTTACAAAGAATACACTAATCGTGCCCTTGAAAACATTTTTTCTGAAGATTGCCCCAAGTTGGAATCTTATTCTCCAGTACGCACCACATGAAAATCCTAGTTTTTAGTAGGATATTAATTTTCCACAGTTTCTTCCACCACTAGACCAGATCCCTTCATAGACCTTCTGCACTAATTTTTAAATAACCGACCTTTGGAGTGTAGCATTCGTGGGGATCAACATCCCAAACGAGTCCATCCTCCCTATCCCTTAACTGAATCAGTTCCTTATTCAACTCTCCAATATACCAGACCACTTCCCCTTCATTGAAAATTTGTTAACCCAAAGGATACAGACGATCTCGAAGGTCGAAACCATAAATTCTCCTAAATAGGGGTTACGAGTCGATAAAGATATAAAATTTCTCTCTCTGTTGAAGTTCCTCCACTGTATGTTTAGGAATTAAGTGTTGATGTGTACTGCCAACCCATGGGTCCTCACCAACCCTTAATTTCTGACCATCCCCCACTTTACAAGCGATGTTTTTTTCAAGTACACCAAAGGATTGCACCACTACTTTCAAAATCACAGATCCCCCCACATGGGCTTTCCTGGGATTTCTAATCCAATCTTCAACTAAATTTGGAACTATGTACTTCTGTATCATGACCTGTGTCCAAAGACTACCATATTTAAGAAACCTCCATCCCCCCTTGACCGCAAGATATTTTGCAAACAAGAAAATATTCTTGAGGCCCCATCCTCCCAGACCTTTTGGTACTGCAAGTTTTTCCCATCACACCCAAGGAGTCACCTGAGTATCCTACTTGCCACTCCACAAAAACCTGAAACAAATTCTCCTTGCTATTTCCAGAATACCCGTAGGAATCCAAGCAAGTGACATCCAATAAACATGTATAGCTTCCAATACCGATTTTACCAAAACCAATGTTCATGCTCTAGGCAGCCACTTATCACTCCACTGCTTTAGTTGTTTCTCCAATTTTTCAATAATCCAATTCCAATCATGTTTGTGATAATCATTAGGTTTGAGGCAAAAACCTAAATATTTCAGAACCTCATCAATTCTGGGCGTGTTATAAGGAAAGACCCTATTGAGTGCAAAATTCTCTTCAACTGACAGTAGGTGAGAAGTTAGGGTGGATTTCCTCTCATTAATCTACATCCCAGTGGCTTTGGAAAACAGAGTCTGTATGTCTCTAAGAGTATTAGTGTCCCTCACCGACCCTGTGTAGAAGATGAGAACATCATCCACAAACAGAAGGTGAGTTAACTAAAGAGCCTAATAAATTTGAATGCCCTTCAAAGCACCATGACTTTTAGCATCTCTTAAGGCCCTACTTAATCCTTCAGCCACCAAATAAATGAGTAAGGGTGAGACAACCTTGATGCAGACCTCTTTCGGCATGGAAAAAAGGTGAGGCCGACCCATTGATGAGAACAGAAAAGGAGACTGTATTAATACAACTCATGATCCATCTAATAAAACCAATGCCAAATCCAATATGATTCAGCAACATACAAATGTATAACCAACTTACCTTATCATAGGATTTAGACAGATCAATTTTGAGAATAGCCCCTTTGAGATTTTTGGTCTTTATATTGTGCAACCCTTCTTGTGCCACTCCAATGGCTTCATGAATCTGTCTCCCCTCCAAAAACCCAAATTTATATTTAGTAATATGTCTTTAAAGGATGTCCTTGAATCCGCGAGCAATCACCTTTGAAACCACCTTGTAGACATGGTTGCAAAGAGAGATGGGTCTAAAATAGTTCAATGAGGAAGGGTTGTCAACTTTGGGGATTAAAGCAATAAAGGTGGAGTTGAAACTGGCAGGGAGTCTCCCCGTGATTCTAATATCTTCCACAACCTTCAAAATATATCCACCCAGGAGTTCATACAGGTCCAGAAAGAATTCAATTGTCCACCCATCCGGCCCAGGACTTTTAGCCTTCTCAAAAATGTGTAGTGCAATATTTAGTTCCTCCTTAGTAACTTCCTCCATAAATGAAACATTGTCATCCTCCTCTAAAAACCTTGGAAACGGTTGTGCAACTCTGATGGATTCAACATTAGAGGCCCGGGGAGGAGCTTTGAAAAGATTCTCAAAGCGTGATACCCCAATTATGGCCTTCTCAATGAAAGAGGATTGAGCAGTAACATGTTCATCCAGCAAGATCCAAATGGTATTGGAAGCCTTCCTCCCTCTAGCATAAACATGAAAAAATATTGTGTTATCATCTCTACATTCCACCCATGTATCTCTACTCTTCAATATCCATGTTTCCTCCCTTTCCAAAAACAAAGTGTTCCTTCTCCCTTCAAGCCTGATAAGATCCTCCTTGGTCTCTTGATTCAGCATCCCACCCCCATCCCCCTCCAGGATCTTGGAAATCTCCTCCTCCAAAAGTTTCAGTTCACTGTCCTCCTGAATGTTTTTCCCCATAGACCACTCTTTGATTCCTCCCTTTAGTCTTTTGAATTTTTAGCAAATTGGAAATTTGTTGATAGCATATTTCTAAGATTGTAAGGGATCCAATTTCCAGAAATAAACAATAAAAAGACTCATCATCTAACCAAGTCTTGTTAAACTTCAAAGGACTTGGCGATTGTGTAGGTCCTATATTGAGTCCTAGAAAGATAGGTAGATGATTAGAAAGTCCCCCACTACCAACCCATTTCCTGATAAGATGTATTATGTCCAACACATGTTCAACCACCAGAAATATGTCCAACCTCTTAGAAACACATCCATCGCCACACCTATTATTTATCTAAGTAGGTTTGAGTTTGATAGTATCAATATCTATCCAATTCCTATCAATACATTTCAAAGTGAAAAATTTAGTCAACAAATCAGCACAAGCATGCGGCCCCCAAACCTCGTCCTGCTACAATGAAAAATTTAAATCCCCCCCCAGGATAATCGAATCTCCCATGAGGAGAGGATTGTTAAAAAGGACTTCCCATAATGGAATCCTATTTAGATAAGAACCATAAATGTTGAAGACGGTAAAGGAAATATGTAAATATAAATCCAGGAAGTTCAGGCACAACACTGATTCCAAACCCCACATATTTAGGGCTTTGACAGTTCGCTCATTCCAACCAATTTCCAAGCCCCCAAAGCGTCCTCTAACATCCAAGGTCGTAAAATACCAACCAGGAAACCAACTTTCCAGTCTCGATTGCACCACATCTCCTACACCTAAAGTTTCTTTCAGTAACAACAGAATGTCAGGGTGTTCCAACCCAACCACCCCTTTAAGTGCTGATCTTTTATGGGGACCATCTAGACCCCGATAGTTCAAGGACATTAGTTTCATTTGTGGCCCTTCTTCTGGGCATGCACCGCTCTAAGCGCCCTCTCAATAGATTGTTGTTTTCCTTCTAGAAGGTCATTTTTAGCTTTTTACTGAGCCTTGGCAATAAAGGATTTGCGCCCTCTCCCCTTAGAACCTAGTGTGGCATTCAAACCCAAACCCCCAGAAGACACCCTTGTGCAGGACCTGAGGAAATACCCCGAATCAGATGAATCAAGGGGAGAAGAAGGAGACACAGCTTCACCAGTGGGGGAAACAGATACATCGGTAGACAGAGAAAATGCTAAAGGGGTGATAGGGGGAGACTGAAGGACGAAAGAGTGGGGGATAATAAATCTAGGGTCTTGTTGGCTAGTTATAACAGGTAGGGCGTTCTCCCACACCATAGCAGCAGGGAAAGGCCTAGAATCCAAACATGGCCTTGAAGAAATGTTCATATTTTTTAGGCCCTCCACCCAATCTAAACCAGAAAAAGTAACATTACTAGAAAACAAATTAAAGGAAGGGGCAAGAGAGAAGGAGGTTGTACCTGGGAAGGGGATTCCTTGAGAGAGAAAGACCTATGGCTTTCTGCACACTTCCACCACCTGTAATGTTCCAGTAGTCCGCTCAACATTGCTACTATCCAACTGCACCCCATGTGGAGAAGGGTTTGAATTCTGCAATGGCTGGGAAGAAGGAGATCTCAAAAAAACTCCAGTCCGTCCCCCTTTTTGAGTTCCTGAATGGTGCTAGTGCCCATTTAAAGTGTGGACCAACAAATTGCACTCAGAGGCTAGATTCCCATAAGCATGGCACCACAAATAATAAAACGAAACATTCTCATAATCTAGGGACTGTTCGATAACATAAGGCCCCCAACGAAGGTTCAAATATGCCGCAAGGCCTTCCCTCAAATTCAAACTGACCAAAATATGTGCAACCTTCTAGTTCTTCGTCTCCCTGAATGAAAATTCGACTTCCAGGAAAGACCCCAAAATATTTCCAATGTTCCTGAAGCGTTCCTCCGTCCAGTAGTGCAGCGACAGTCCTGAAAGTCGTACCCAAAGTGGCACAACATCCACCTACTCTCTACTAGCATCAAACAGAGGGTGCCATGGTTTTAGGAGAAAAGGTGTATGGTCCAGTGTCCAACTATGGGATAGAACCCATTGAATCTGTTATGCCTCAAAGAAATTGAAGGAAAACCAACCCCTAGTTAGGGCCACTGCCACTGGGACCATTCCAAGAGTTTCCACCCAATTCTCCTCTGCCCACAATGCCATAGTATTCTGCGAGAAATTTCACCCTAATACCCGACCAAACATCTTCATATCGGCCATCTGTGAAACTTGATGCCACTCGATATCCTCTCCCCCAAGTTGTAATTATATTTCTCCTTCTTCTTGATCCAGTTCTTACATGATTTTTTCCTGCCACCACAATCTCCTGACATGTCTGTCGCCTCAGTACTCACCCAGGATCCCACCAAACCTTCACAACCAAGACTAAGGAAACCCCTCTGTTCCCAAGAGCCTAAGAAATAAGCGATGGATCCCTATTCCACCCACAGAGCCCCGTCACCAGGAGAAAGGGTATCTAGACCCCCATTGGAAGTCTCTTCTCCACGGCCTATGCCTGCTCCTTCCTCTGCCCATGCAGTTGTGTGCTACGCTTCAAACCTAACCCCCCGACAGTGCAGAAGAGAAAGCCCCGTCTACCCTCAATGACTGACTAAACCGACCAAAATACACATTCCCAACACCAGCAAACTTCCCAGAATCTACAAAAAACACAAGAGAAGAAACCAATAAGTCAAAAAGTGAAAAAGTGAAAAAACCTCTACTCGGTTATCATATGGATGGACCACCTCTTCGAACCCAAAAACTCACAGAGGGGGATGTGCCTCCACCTCGGCATTCCTGCTTCCACCTGTCACCGCCCAGATGTTGTTATCGTGTAGCAGATCACAAGAATAGTCCAGTAGATCCTCATCCCTCATCTTATTAGGGATAAAAATAGAAAATTACCAGCAATAAAAACTATTAACTTACCAATAGTAAAACCTCTTTGCAAAACAATGCAGAGTGACTGGCATAGAATACTGTGTTGGTTTTGTCCAGGTCCACACCGACTGCAAGGTACTGGCACCTGTTGTCACCTGGTTGTATGGCCATGCCATAACTCCCAAACCCTAATCACCAGCCTCCATGAAACCTCGTAGCACGCTCCATTTTTTCAACCTATGGTCTTTGATCATCCGCTTCTTTAAACTCTACAATCCTAGCCTTAATTCCTAAGAAGGACATGCCGAAAAATTTTGTGGATTTCAGGCCTATCTCCTTATGTAATGGAGTTTACAACATCATAGCCAAGATTTTGGCTACTAGGTTGAAACCCTTTCTATCCAAGTATATGTCGAGGGAGAATTTTGTATTTTTTAAAATAAGGTTGATTCATGAGGCAGTGGGTCCAACACAAGAGGGTCTGCATTCAATTAAATATCTAAAACTCAGGATTGCATCTATGAAGTTGGATCTCTCCGAGGCTTATGATAAGGCTTCTTGGCCCTTTGGTAGCCTGATGTTACTGCATATCGGGTTCAGCTTTGACTTGACTTCCTGGATTATGGGTTGCGTCACTTCCCCTCATTTCACAGTGTTGATTAAGAGGGATCATGAAGAGATTCCCAAGATTTATCCTTATTGTTGAAGGATTAAGTAGAATGTTGAATTATGAGAGGAGTAGAAGAAGACCTATTGGTGTTTCCCTTAATGGAAAATAGAACTTCAATCATTTAATGTTTGTGGATGATATTTTATGTTATGTATTTACTTGTAGGTTGAGTGTCTAAGAATGAAGGAGATTCTCGATGTTTTTTATAGACTAACGTAGATGGATATTAGCACAGAGAAATCTGTTATTTTTTTGTTGGATAACCAGTTAGAGGATGGTTCTTTTTGGAAAAGTTTTTTCCCTTTTGATTGTAAATCAATGGAGGTAGGTATCCCATATCTAGGACTTACTATGAAGCCTAATAGGTATGGGAAGAAGGACTAACTTTGGATGGTGTCTAAGATCGATAACATGATCAATTTATGGTGCGATAGGTGGTTATTAATGGGGGTAAGACTTGTTTTGGTCAAGTCGATGTTGGAAGATATTCATGTTTATTGGCATTTGATGGAAACTATCCCTGTATTGATCATTTCCTCAATTTGGGAGCTTTGTTTCAATTTTCTTTGGTGTAATAATAAATAATATATGGGTTTTCATTTAGTGAACTAGAAAGTGTTGGATTTACCCAAGATTTAGGGAGGCTGGGGGTTGAAGAATATTTTCCTATTCAATAAATTTATCGCTGCTAAGTCCTTGTGGAATTTCTTAACCAAGGAAAGTCCTTGGAGAAATATTTTTATATCCAAATATATTTCCCCAAATTCAATAATTGATTGGGTAAGGAGGAGAGTAAAGAAACATTCCTTACATTCCAATAATTGGAAATCCCTATCTAGTTCCTTCTCGTTGCTGGATTCTCAATTGGATTGGCAAGTAGGGGATGGAAACTAGGTCGAGATTGATTGAGATTCCATTCTGGGAGTGGTTGTGGATTCCAAGATGTCCTTTGAGCTAGTATCTCATCTGCAATCGATTGGTAAATCCACTTTGGATAGGGTTTCTCATCTAGTAACGTCCTCTCTTTGGAAGTGGGTTTGGCTCTCAGTAGGGGATATTGGTATTAGTGGGGCCTGGGAAGAGTAGTGGGAGGCATATTGTGACAAGATATTAAGGTCTAATATTCATATCTTGGGGAGAAGGATGAAATGAGATGGAGTTTTAATCCTCAAAGAGGATTTTATACTGCTAAAATGGCCTACTTGTCAGCTATCGAGTGTTAGAAAAAATAGGATCGCAGAGCAATAAAAATTATATAATTAATTAATTAAACAAGATAAAAATAGTAAACACATTATAAGAGAGACACTTCTATAACGTGGTTCACCCAATATGGGCTACGTCCACACAGAAATTGCTATTCTTTTATTATTATACCATCCAACAAAATGAAGGGATACAGCCTGCAGCAACCATGTTGCACTTCCTCTTCACTCTCTCACGGTCTCTCTTACACAATCACAGGGATTTGAATACAATGCTACAATAAAATACACATCAATTTTACAATTCCTTCCTTTCATAAAGGGAATACCATGGGAAAATACCACAGGTTTCCCAAATATCGTGGGGTCGTAAATCACCCATTATTGACCAAGTCATGACTTTGAAATTACAACATTTTACAAGGAACATTTTCCTAATTTTTTTCTACGGGGGCGTTGCCCCTAAACCACCTCCAAGGGGGATCCCAAACCATTCGCTTCCCCTCCCTGGACCCATCTGATGACTATAGTGAAGGGGAAAGCCCCTCCACACCCCTCATCAGGTGCTGGGATCCAAACACGGTTGAAATAACATCTTTGAATAAGGAATATCAATATCCACAAGAAAAATTGAGGGGGATTATAGGGCTTCCAAATGGTGTTGTAGGTCACTTTGGAAGGTGAAAGTTCCCCCTAGGAGTATCCTTCACTTCTCGCTGATTTTGGAGAACCAAGTTTCAACTTGGGATAGATTGTGGTGCTTTAGTTTTCAAGGTCCTGGACTTTTCCTTCTGTGTAAAGTAAGTAATGATACCACTTATCATCAATATGTTGGTTGTGATTATGTGAATGAAGTTTGTGTTGGAATAATGAAAACCCATTCCAATACGTAGATAAAAGAATTAATCTTTTTTATTAGTTTCCTAGGTCCTACACTAGCTAGTTTGTACCCAATTCCATTTCTGTGGTCAAACTTGCCAAAACTACCTTCTGGAGCACTTTGGAAAGATTGTGGATAATATTATTCCAACTAACAGACTTCCTAGTTTATTGAGTGTGCATTCCTGCCTTATCCAGATTTTCTAGCTTTTTTGTAGTTTTAAGGCATAAGCTAAAGCTAGTTTTAAGGTAGACTGCCTTATTTTTTGCAACAACTCACCTTCCTTCTTTTCCTCATCTAAAAGCATGATAAATTCCACGTCCCTTCACTTATCATTTGTACCTACTCATTCAGTAATTTCGTGAGCCTCTTGACAAATTAGAAAAGTGTTTTATGCACCTATGGGATATTTTGACTAGTTTACTAAGCCTGCTTTTGTATTGATTCGAATAACATATTTATCCTTTTGAATCCTTGGAGTATCTACATTATGAGAAAACTATATATATTTAATGATGGAAGATGTAAATTAATATCAACAATAGTTTGTGTCATTCAAAATGATATTCAGTCTCCTTTTTAGTGTTTCTTGTATAGTTTTCAAGCAATTTTGTGAGTTCAATTGATCTAAGCTTGGGCTTAGTTTCCACATGGTATCAGAGCCTTGGTAGCTCGATTGTTCTCCTCTTCATATTGATTTTGCAGGGTCGACATCACTTACAAGGAGCGCATTCTGTCTATTCAAGGGTGTAGTTACTAAATAATGGATCAATCTCAACAAATCATCTTGACTCCATTGAACTACTTTGAATGGAAGGCAAGGATGGAGATTCTGATGAGGAGTAAAGGCCTCTACAGAGTGACCATGGAAACTGAAGTTGAGCCCAATGCAGCAGCAGAGATGAGGCGTATATATGGTCTCTTATGTCTCAACATTTCTAGAGACCTTCTATTTCATCTTGATGGGTTGACTTCACTAAATGAAGTATGAGAGAAGTTTCAAGATTTATTTGGGAAGATAGATAATATGAGGGGTCATAAACTAGAGAACAAGTTGATTTCACTGAGTCCAAGAAGCTTCAAATCCTTCCAAGTCTACTTCTCCAAATTCAAATCACTGGTTTTGCAGGTAAAACATTATGGTATTGATAAAGAAGATGAACAACTGTTATTGTCCATCCTTTTGAAGCTTGGACCTGACTACTCAGTATTTGTTTCAACCTTCCGTGCCACCAAGTTGACAGTTTGAAACTGGAAGATGCCTGCACTGGAAGATTTCATGTTATCCTTGACTCAAGAGCAAGACAAATTGGTCTTAATAGGCACCATCAAACCTTCCAAAGATCAATCTTTCATTAGAGGAAATTTCAACTCAAAATGGGCCTTTTAACTTTTATTCAAATTCCATGTCATCATGTGTTAGCCAATGAAATTGCTTTAAATTTGAAATACCGTATAGGTCTTAAACACTTTTTTAATATAAATTTGGGGATAGGTATCATAAAAAAAATTACTTTTTTTGTTTGTATTTTCGACATATCTCTCCGTGTTTTTACTCAAATTTCGATCGGGAGAGCTCGTTGGATGTAGAATTAAATTCCACATCCAACGAGTACCCACTCGGCATACTTTTGATGGACCCCGCTACCCCAAAAACAAGAAATACCTGAAAAAATGGAATGATGATGTC
>LPNX011155030.1:2576-15426 GCA_001517045.1 Pseudotsuga menziesii | reverse complement strand
GTGAAACTTCGTTGTGCGGTTTTGCTAAGGTTGGGCTTAAAGGGGGTGAAAATATTTTGGAATGTCTCAAAAGTTTGCATGCACGCTTGTTGATAAAATTGACATCCAAATTTATGATCAAATTTAAATTCTGAGAAACTGCTTGAAAGGGAAACTCCGTCGTGCGGTTTCAACAGGGTTGGGCTTAAAGCGGGTCGAAATAGCTTGAAACGTCACGAAAGTTGGCGTGCATGCTTGTGTATCCAATATGCATCCAAACATATGATCAAGTTGAAATTCCAAGAATCTGGTCAAAGCTAAGACTGCATCATGCAGTTTTGTTAGGGTTTGGCTTAAAGATTTTTAAAATAGCTCTCAACATCCTGAAAGTTGGCATGCACTCTTATTTTCCAAATGCGGATTTAAATCTTTGATTAAATTTTAATTTTGAGAAATTAGTCAAACGTGAAACTTCGTTGTGCGGTTTTGCTAAGGTTGGGCTTAAAGGGGGTGAAAATACTTTGGAATGTCTCAAAAGTTTGCATGCACGCTTGTTGGTCAAATTGGCATCCAAATTTATGATCAAATTTAAATTCTAGCAAACTGCTCGAAAGGGAAACTCCGTCGTGCGGTTTCAACAGGGTTAGGCTTAAAGGGGGTCAAAATAGCTTGAAACGTCGCGAAAGTTGGTGTGCATGCTTGTCTATCCAATATGCATCCAAACATATGATCTGGTTTAAATTCTAAGAATCTGGTCAAAGCTGAGACTGCATCATGCAGTTTTGTTAGGGTTTGGCTTAAAGATGGGGAAAATAGCTCTCAACATCGTGAAAGTTGGCATGCACTCTTATTTTCCAAATGTGGATTTAAATCTATGATTAAATTTTAATTTTGAGAAATTAGCCAAACGTGAAACTTCGTTGTGCGTTTTTGCTAAGGTTGGGCTTAAAGGGGGTGAAAATATTTTGGAATGTCTTAAACGTTTGCATGCACGCTTGTTGATCAAATTGTTATCCAAATTTATGATCAAATTTAAATTCTAAAAAACTGCTCGAAAGGGAAACTCCGTCGTGCGGTTTCAACAGGGTTGGGCACAAATGGTGTCAAAATAGCTTGAAATGTGGCGAAAGTTGTCGTGCGTTTTTGTCTATCCAGTATGCATCCAAACATATGATCAGGTTTAAATTCTAAGAATCTGGTCAAAGCTGAGACTGCATCATGTAGTTTTGTTAGGGTTTGGCTTAAAGATGGCGAAAATGGCTCTCAACATCGTGAAAGTTGGCATGCACTCTTATTTTCCAAATGCGGATTTAAATCTATGATTAAATTTTAATTTTGAGAAATTAGTCAATCGTGAAACTTCGTTGTACGGTTTTTCTAAGGTTGGGCTTAAAGGGGTGTTAAAATGTTTTGGAATGTCTCAAAAGTTTGCATGCACGCTTGTTGATCAAATTGGCATCCAAATTTATGATCAAATTTCAATTCTAAGAAACTGCTCGAAAGGGAAACTTCGTCGTGCGTTCTCAACAGGGTTGGGCTTAAAGGGGGTCAAAATAGCTTGAACCGTCGCGAAAGTTGGCGTGCAGGCTTGTCTATCCAATATGCATCCAAACATATGATCAAGTTTAAATTCGAGGAATCTGGTCAAAGCTGAGACTGCATCATGCAGTTTTGTTAGGGTTTGGCTTAAAGATGGCGAAAATAGCTCTCAAGATCGTGAAAGTTGGCATGCACTTTTATTTTCCAAATGCGGATTTAAATCTATGATTAAATTTTAATTTTGAGCAATTAGTCAAACGTGAAACTTCATTTTGCGGTTTTGCTAAGGTTGGGCTTAAAGGGGGTGAACATATTTTGGAATGTCTCAAAATTTTGCATGCACGCTTGTTGATCAAATTGCCATCCAAATTTATAATCAAATTTAAATTCTGAGAAACTGCTCGAAAGGGAAACTCCGTCGTGCGGTTTCAACAGGGTTGGGCTTAAAGGGGGTCAAAATAGCTTGAAACGTCGCGAATGTTGGCGTGTATGCTTGTCTATCCAATGTCCATCCAAACATATGATCAGGTTTAAGTTCTAAGAATCTGGTCAAAGCTAAGACTGCATCAAGCAGTTTTGTTAGGGCTTGGCTTAAAGATGGCGAAAATAGCTCTCAACATCGTGAAAGTTGGCATGCACTCTTATTTTCCAAATGCGAATTTAAATCTATGATTAAATTTTAATTTTGAGAAATTAGTCAAATGTGAAACTTCGTTGTGCGATTTTTCTAAGGTTGGGCTTAAAGGGGGTGAAAATATTTTGGAATGTCTCAAAAGTTTGCATGCACGCTTGTTGGTCAAATTGGCATCCAAATTTATGATCAAATTTAAATTCTAGGAAACTGCTCGAAAGGGAAACTTCGTCGTGCGGTTTCAACAGGGTTGGGCTTAAAGGGGGTCAAAATAGGTTGAAACGTCGCGAAAGTTGGCGTGCATGCTTTTCTATCCAATATGCATCCAAACATATGATCTGGTTTAAATTCTAAGAATCTGGTCAAAGCTGAGACTGCATCATGCAGTTTTGTTAGGGTTTGGCTTAAAGATGGGGAAAATAGCTCTCAACATCGTGAAAGTTGGCATGCACTCTTATTTTCCAAATGTGGATTTAAATCTACGATTAAATTTTAATTTTCAGAAATTAGTCAAACATGAAACTTCGTTGTGCGGTTTTGCTAAGGTTGGGCTTAAAGGGGGTGAAAATATTTTGGAACGTCTCAAAAGTTTGCATGCACGCTTGTTGATCAAATTGGCATCCAAATTTATGATCAAATTTAAATTCTAAGAAATTGCTCGAAAGGTAAACTCCGTCGTGCGGTTTCAACAGGGTTGGGCTTAAAGGGGTTCAAAATAGCTTGAAATGTCACGGAAGTTGGCGTTCATGCTTGTCTATCCAATATGCATCCAAACATAAGATTGTGTTTATATTCTAAGAATCTGGTCAAAGCTGAGACTGCATCATGCAGTTTTGTTAGGGTTTGGCTTAAAGATGGCGAAAATACCTCCCAAGATCGTGAAAGTTGGAATGCACTCTTATTTTCCAAACAAGGATTTAAATCTATGATTAAATTTTAATTTTGAGAAATTAGTCAAACGTGAAACTTCGTTGTGCGGTTTTTCTAAAGATGGGCTTGAAGGGGGTGAAAATACTTCGGAATGTCTCAAACGTTTGCATGCACGCTTGTTGATCAAATTGGCATCCAAATTTATAATCAAATTTAAATTCTAAGAAACTGCTCAAGAGGGAAACTCCGTTGTGCAGTTTCAACAGGGTTGGGCTTAAAGGGGGTCAAAATAGCTTGTAACGTCTCGAAAGTTGGCGTGCATGCTTATCTATCCAATATGCATCCAAACATATGATCAGGTTTAAATTCTAAGAATCTGGTCAAAGCTGAGACTGCATCATGCAGTTTTGTGAAGGTTTGGCTTAAAGATGGCGAAAATAGCTCTCAACATCGTGAAAGTTGGCATGCACTCTTATTTTCCAAATGCGGATTTAAATCTATGATTAAATTTTAATTTTGAGAAATTAGTCAAACGTGAAACTTCGTTGTGCAGTTTTGCTAAGGTTGGGCTTAAAGGGGGTGGAAATATTTTGGAATGTCTCAAAAGTTTGCATGCACGCTTGTTGATCAAATTGGCATCCAAATTTATGATCAAATTTAAATTCTGAGCAACTGCTCGAAAGGGGAACTCCGTCGTGCGACTTCAATAGGGTTGGGCTTAAAGGGGGTCAAAATAGCTTGAAACGTCGTGAAAGTTGGCGTGCATGCTTGTCTATCCAATATGCATCCAAACATATGATCAGGTTTAAATTCGAAGAATCTGGTCAAAGCTGAGACTGCATCATGTAGTTTTGTTAGGGTTTGGCTTAAAAATGGCGAAAATAGCTCTCAACATCGTGAAAGTTGGCATGCACTCTTATTTTCCAAATGCGGATGTAAATGCATGATTAAATTTTAATTTTGAGAAATTAGTCAAATGTTAAGCTTCGTTGTGCGGTTTTGCTAAGGTTGGGCTTAAAGGGGGTGAAAATATTTTGGAACGTCTCAAAAGTTTGCATGCATGCTTGTTGATCAAATTGGCATCCAAATTTATGATCAAATTTAAATTCTGAGAAACTGCTCGAAAGTGAAATTCCGTCGTGCGGTTTCAACAGGGTTGGGCTTAAAGGGGGTCAAAATAGCTTGAAATGTCGCGAAAGTTGGCGTGCATGCTTGTCTATCCAATATGAATCCAAACATATGATCAGGTTTAAATTCCAAGAATCTGGTCAAAGCTGAGACTGTATCATGCAGTTTTGTTAGGGTTTGGCTTAAACATGGCGAAAATAGCTCTCAACATCGTGAATGCTGGAATGCACTCTTATTTTCCATATGCGGATTTAAATCTATGATTAAATTTTAATTTTGAAAAATTAGCCAAACGTGAAACTTCGTTGTGCGGTTTTGCTAAGGTTGGGCTTAAAGGGGGTGAAAATATTTTGGAATGTCTCAAAAGTTTTCATGCACGCTTGTCGATCAAATTGCCATCCAAATTTATGATCAAATTTAAATTCTGAGAAACTGCTCGAAAGGGAAACTCCGTCGTGCAGTTTCAACAGGGTTGGGCTTAAAGGGGGTCAAAATAGCTTGAAACGTCTGAAAGTTGGCGTGCATGCTTGTCTATCCAATATGCATCCAAACATATCATAAGGTTTAAATTCTAAGAATCTGGTCAAAGCTGAGACTGCATCATGCAGTTTTGTTAGGGTTTGGCTTAAAGATGGCGAAAATAGCTCTCAACATCGTGAAAGTTGGCATGCACTCTTATTTTCCAAATGAGGATTTAAATCTATGATTAAATTTTAATTTTGAGAAATTAGTCAAACCGGAAACTTCGTTGTGCGGTTTCGCTAAGGTTGGGCTTAAAGGGGTGAAAATATTTTGGAATGTCTCAAAAGTTTGCATGCACACTTGTTGATCAAATTGGCATCCAAATTTATGATCAAATTTAAATTCTGACAAACTGCTCGAAAGGGAAACTCCGTCGTGCGGTTTCAACAGGGTTGGGCTTAAAGGGGGTCAAAATAGCTTGAAACGTCGTGAAAGTTGGTGTGCATGCTTGTCTATCCAATATGCATCCAAACATATGATCAGGTTTAAATTCGAAGAATCTGGTCAAAGTGTTAGGGTTTGGCTTAAAGATGGCGAAAATAGCTCTCAACATCGTGAAAGTTGGCATGCACTCTTATTTTCCAAATGCGTATTTAAATCTATGATTAAATTTTAATTTTGAGAAATTAGTCAAACGTGAAACTTCGTTGTACGGTTTTGCTAAGGTTGGGCTTAAAGGGGTGAAAATATTTTGGAATGTCTCAAAAGTTTGCATCCACGCTTGTTGATCAAATTGGCATCCAAATTTATGATCAACTTTAAATTCTGAGAAACTGCTTGAAAGGGAAACTTCGTCATGCGGTTTCAACAGGGTTGCGCTCAAATGGGTCAAAATAGCTTGAAACGTCGCGAAAGTTGGCATGCATGCTTGTCTATCCAATATGCATCCAAACATATGATCAGGTTTAAATTCTAAGAATCTGGACAAAGTTGAGACTGCATCATGCAGTTTTGTTAGGGTTTGGCTTAAAGATGGCGAAAATAGCTCTCAAGATCGTGAAGGTTGGCATGCACTCTTATTTTCCAAATGCGGATTTAAATCTATGATTAAATTTTAATTTTTGAGAACTTAGTCAAACGTGAAACTTCATTGTGCGGTTTTGCTAAGGTTGGGCTTAAAAGGGGTGAAAATATTTTGGAATGTCTCAAAAGTTTGCATGCACGCTTGTTGATCAAATTGGCATCCAAATTTATGATCAAATTTAAATTCTAAGAAACTTCTCGAAAGGGAAACTCCGTCGTGCGGTTTTAACAGGGTTGGGGTTAAAGGGGGTCAAAATAGCTTGAAACGCCGCGAAAGTTGGCATGCATGCTTGTCTATCCAATATGCATCCAAAAATATGATCAGGTTTAAATTCTAAGAATCTGGTCAAAGCTGAGACTGCATCATGAAGTTTTGTTAGGGTTTGGCTTAAAGATGGCGAAAATAGCTCTCAACATCATGAAAGTTGGCATGCACTCTTATTTTCCAAATGCGGATTTAAATCTATGATTAAATTTTAATTTTGAAAAATTAGTCAAACGTGAAACTTCGTTGTGCGGTTTTGCTAAGGTTGGGCTTAAAGGGGGTGAAAATATTTTGGAATGTCTCAAAAGTTTGCATGCACGCTTGTTGATCAAATTGGCATCCAAATTTATGATCAAATTTAAATTCTGAGAAACTGCACGAAAGGGAAACTCCGTCGTGCGGTTTCAACAGGGTTGGGGTTAAAGGGGGTCAAAATAGCTTGAAACATCGTGAAAGTTGGCGTGCAGGCTTGTCTATCCAATATGCATCCAAACATATGATCAAGCTTAAATTCGAAGAATCTGGTCAAAGCTGAGACTGCATCATGCAGTTTTGTTAGGGTTTGGCTTAAAGATGGCGAAAATAGCTCTCAACATCGTGAAAGTTGGCATGCACTCTTATTTTCCAAATGCGGATTTAAATCTATGATTAAATTTTAATTTTGAGCAATTAGTCAAACGTGACACTTCGTTTTGCGGTTTTGCTAAGGTTGGGCTTAAAGGGGGTGAAAATATTTTGGAATGTCTCAAAAGTTTGCATGCACGCTTGTTGATCAAATTGCCATCCAAATTTATGATCAAATTTAAATTCTGAGAAACTGCTCGAAAGGGAAACTCCGTCGTGCGGTTTCAACAGGGTTGGGCTTAAAGGGGGTCAAAATAGCTTGAAACGTCGCGAATGTTGGCGTGCATGCTTGTCTATCCAATATGCATCCAAACATATGATCAGGTTTAAGTTCTAAGAATCTTGTCAAAGCTGAGACTGCATCATGCCGTTTTGTTAGGGCTTGGCTTAAAGATGGAGAAAATAGGTCTCAACATCGTGAAAGTTGGCATGCACTCTTATTTTCCAAATGTGGATTTAAATCTATGATTAAATTTTAATTTTGAGAAATTAGTCAAACGTGAAACTTCGTTGTGTGATTTTGCTAAGGTTGGGCTTAAAGGGGGTGAAAATATTTTGGAATGTCTCAAAAGTTTTCATGCACGCTTGTCGATCAAATTGGCATCCAAATTTATGATCAAATTTAAATTCTGAGAAACTGCTCGAAAGGGAAACTCCGTCGTGCGGTTTCAACAGGGTTGGGCTTAAAGGGGGTCAAAATAGCTTGAAACATCCGAAAGTTGGCGTGCATGCTTATCTATCCAATATGCATCCAAACATATGACCAGGTTTAAATTCTAAGAATCTGGTCAAACCTGAGACTGCATCATGCAGTTTTGTTATTGTTTGGCTTAAAAATGGCGAAAATAGCTCTCAACATCGTGAAAGTTGGCATGCACTCTTATTTTCCAAATGCGGATTTAAATGTATGATTAAATTTTAATTTTGAGAAATTAGTCAAACGTTAAGCTTCGTTGTGCTCTTTTGCTAAGGTTGGGCTTAAAGGAGGTGAAAATATTTTGGAACGTCTCAAAAGTTTGCATGGACGCTTGTTGATCAAATTGGCATCCAAATTTATGATCAAATTTAAATACTGAGAAACTGCTCGAAAGGTAAACTCCATCATGCGGTTTCAACAGGGTTGGGCTTAAAGGGGGTCAAAATAGCTTGAAACGTCGCGAAAGTTGGCATGCATGCTTGTCTATCCAATATGCATCCAAACATATGATCAAGTTTAAATTCTAAGAATCTGATCAGAGCTGAGACTGCATCATGCAGTTTTGTTAGGGTTTGGCTTAAAGATGGTGAAAATAGCTCTCAACATCGTGAAAGTTGGCATGCACTCTTATTTTCCAAATGCGGATTTAAATCTATGATTAAATTTTAATTTTGAGAAATTAGTCAAACGTGAAACTTTGTTGTGCGGTTTTGCTAAGGTTGGGCTTAAAGGGGGTGAAATTTTTTTGGAATGTCTCAAAAGTTTCCATGCACGCTTGTTGATCAAATTGGCATCCAAATTTATGATCAAATTTAAATTCTGAGAAACTGCTCGAAAGGGAAACTCCGTCGTGCGGTTTCAACAGGGTTGGGCTTGAAGGGGGTCAAAATAGCTTGACACATCGCGAAAGTTGGCGTGCATGCTTGTCTATCCAATATGCATCCAAACATATGATCTGGTTTAAATTCTAAGAATTTGGTCAAAGATGAGACTGCATCATGCAGTTTTGTTAGGGTTTGGCTTAAAGATGGCGAAAATAGCTCTCAACATCGTGAAAGTTGGCATGCACTCTTATTTTCCAAATGCGGATTTAAATCTATGATTAAATTTTAATTTTGAGAAATTAGTCAAAGGTGAAACTTCGTTGTGCGGTTTTGCTAAGGTTGGGCTTAAAGGGGGTGAAAATATTTTGGAATGTCTCAAAAGTTTGCATGCACGCTTGTTGATCAAATTGTCATCCACATTTATGATCAAATTTAAATTCTCAAAAACTGCTCGAAAATCAAACTCCGTCGTGCGGTTTCAACAGGGTTGGGCATAAAGGGGGTCAAAATAGCTTGAAACGTCGTGAAAGTTGAAGTGCATGCTTGTCTATCCAATATGCATCGAAACATATGATCAGGTTTAAATCCTAATAATCTGGTCAAACCTGAGACTGCATCATGCAGTTTTGTTAGGGTTTGGCTTAAAGATGGCGAAAATAGCTCTCAACATCATGAAAGTTGGCATGCACTCTTATTTTCCAAATGCGGATTTAAATCTATGATTAAATTTTAATTTTGAGCAATTAGTCAAACGTGAAACTTCGTTGTGCGGTTTTGCTAAGGTTGGGCTTAAAGGGGGTGAAAATATTTTGGAATGTCTCAAAAGTTTGCTTGCACACTTGTTGATCAAATTGGCATCCAAATTTATGATCAAATTGAAATTCTGAGAAACTGCTCGAAAGGGAAACTCCGTCGTAAGGTTTCAACAGGGTTGGGCTTAAAGCGGGTCAAAATAGCTTGATAAGTCGCGGAAGTTGGCGTTCATGCTTGTCTATCCAATATGCATCCAAACATATGATCTGGTTTAAATTCTAAGAATCTGGTCAAAGCTGAGACTGCATCATGCAGTTTGGTTAGGGTTTGGCTTAAAGATGGGGAAAATAGCTCTCAACATCGTGAAAGTTGGCATGCACTCTTATTTTCAAAATGTGGATTTAAATCTATGATTAAATTTTAATTTTGAGAAATTAGTCAAACGTGAAACTTCGTTGTGCGGTTTTGCTAAGGTTGGGCTTAAAGGGGGTGAAAATATTTTGGAATGTCTGAAAAGTTTGCATCCACGCTTGTTGATCAAATTGGCATCCAAATTTATGATCAACTTTAAATTCTGAGAAACTGCTCGAAAGGGAAACTCCGTCGTGCGGTTTCAACAGGGTTGGGCTCAAAGGGGTCAAAATAGCTTGAAACGTCGCGAAAGTTGGCGTGCATGCTTGTCTATCCAATATACATATAAACATATGATCACGTTTAAATTCTAAGAATCTGGTCAAAGCTGAGACTGCATCATGCAGTTTTGTTACGGTTTGGCTTAAAGATGGCGAAAATAGCTCTCAACATCGTGAAAGTTGGCATGCACTCTTATTTTCCAAATGCGGATTTAAATCTATGATTAAATTTTAATTTTGAGAAATTAGTCAAACGTGAAACTTCATTGTGCGGTTTTGCTAAGGTTGGGCTTAAAAGGGGTGAAAATATTTTGGAATGTCTCAAAAGTTTGCATGCACGCTTGTTGATCAAATTGTCATCCAAATTTATGATCAAATTTAAATTCTAAGAAACTGCTCGAAAGGGAAACTCCGTAGTGCGGTTTCAACATGGTTGGGATTAAAGGAGGTCAAAATAGCTTGAAACATCGCGAAAGTTGGCGTGTATGCTTGTCTATCCAATATGCATCCAAACATATGATCAGGTTTAAATTCTAAGAATCTGGTCAAAGCTGAGACTGCATGATGCAGTTTTGTTAGGGTTTGGCTTAAAGATGGCGAAAATAGCTCTCAACATTGTGAAAGTTGGCATGCACTCTTATTTTCCAAATGAGGATTTAAATCTATGATTAAATTTTAATTTTGAGAAATTAGTCAAACGTGAAACTTCGTTGTGCGGTTTTGCTAAGGTTGGGCTTAAAGGGGGAGAAAATATTTTGGAATGTCTGAAAAGTTTGCATGCATGCTTGTTGACCAAATTGGCATCCAAATTTATGACCAAATTTAAATTCTTGAAACTGCTCGAAAGGGAAACTCCGTCGTATGGTTTCAACAGGGTTGGGCTAAAAGAGGGTCAAAATAGCTTGAAACGTCGCGAAAGTTGGCGTGCATGCTTGTCTATCCAACATGCATCCAAACACATGATCAGGTTTAACTTCCAAGAATCTGGTCAAAGCTGAGACTGCATCATGTAGTTTTGTTAGGGTTTGGCTTAAAGATGGCGAAAATAGCTCTCAACATCGTCAAAGTTGGCATGCACTCTTATTTTCCAAATGCGGATTTAAATCTATGGTTAAATTTTAATTTTGAGAAATTAGTCATACGTGAAACTTCGTTGTGCGAGTTTGCTAAGGTTGGGCTTAAAGGGGGTGAAAATATTTTGGAATGTCTCAAAAGTTTGCATGCACGCTTGTTGATCAAATTGGCATCCAAATTTATGATCAAATTTAAATTCTAAGAAACTGCTCGAAAGGGAAACTCCGTCGTTCGGTTTCAACAGGGTTTGGCTTAAAGGGGGTCAAAATAGCTTGAAACGCCATGAAAATTGGCGTGCATGCTTGTCTATCCAATATGCATCCAAACATATGATCAGGTTTAAATTCTAAGAATCTTGTCAAAGCTGAGACTGCATCATGCATTTTTGTTAGGGTTTCGCTTAAAGATGGCGAAAATAGCTCTCAACATCGTGAAAGTTGGCATACTCTTATTTTCCAAATGCGGATTTAAATCTATGATTAAATTTTAATTTTGAGAAATTAGTCAAACGTGAAACTTCGTTGTGCAGTATTGCTAAGGTTGGGCTTAAAGGGGGTGAAAATATTTTGTAATGTCTCAAAAGTTTGCATGCACGCTTGTTGATCAAATTCACATCCAAATTTATGATCAAATTTTAATTCTAAGAAACTGCTCGAAAGGGAATCTTCGTCGTGCGGTTTCAACAGGGTTGGGCTTAAAGGGGGTCAAAATAGCTTGAAACGTCGCGAAAGTTGGCGTGCATGCTTTTCTATCCAATATGCATCCAAACATATGATTAGGTTTAAATTCCAAGAATTTGGTCAAAGCTGACACTGCATCATGCAGTTTTGTTAGGGTTTGGCTTAAAGATGGCAAGAATAGCTCTCAACATCGTGAAAGTTGGCACTCACTCTTATTTTCCAAATGCGGATTTAAATCTATGATTAAATTTTAATTTTGAGAAATTAGTCAAACGTGAAACTTCGTTGTGCGGTTTTGCTAAGGTTGGGATTAAAGGGGGTGAAAATATTTTCGAATGTCTCAAAAGTTTGCATGCACGCTTGTTGATCAAATTGGCATCCAAATTTATGATGAAATTTAAATTCTAAGAAACTGCTTGAAAGGGAAACTCCGTCGTGCGATTTCAACAGGGTTGGGCTTAAAGGGGGTCAAAATAGCTTGAAACATCGTGAAAGTTGGCGTGCATGATTTTCTATCCAATATGCATCCAAACATATGATCAGGTTTAAATTGTAAGAATTTGGTCAAAGCCGAGACTGCATCATGCAGTTTTGGTAGGTTTTCACTTAAAGATGGGGAAAATAGCTCTCAACATCGTGAAAGTTGGCATGCACTCTTATTTTCCAAATGCGGATTTAAATCTATGATTAAATTTTAATTTTGAGAATTTAGTCAAACGTGAAACTTTGTTGTGCGGTTTTGCTAAGGTTGGGATTAAAGGGGTTGAAAATATTTTGGAATGTCTCAAAAGTTTGCATGCACGCTTGTTGATCAAATTGGCATCCAAATTTATGATCAAATTTAAATTCTAAGAAACTGCTCGAAAGGGAAACTCCGTCGTGCGGTTTCAACAGGGTTTGGCTTAAAGGGGGTCAAAATAGCTTGAAACGTCGCGAAATTTTGCGTGCATGCTTGTCTATCCAATATGCATCCAAACATATGATCAGGTTTAAATTTTAAGAATCTGGTCAAAGCCAAGACTGCATCATGCAGTTTTTGTAGGGTTTGGTTTAAAGATGGGGAAAATAGCTGTCAACATCGTGAAAGTTGGCATGCACTCTTATTTTCCAAATGCGGATTTAAATCTATGATTAAATTTTAATTTTGAGAAATTAGTCAAACGTGAAACTTCGTTGTGCGGTTTTGTTAAGGTTGGGATTAAAGGGGGTGAAAAGTCTTTGGAATGTCTCAAACCTTTGCATGCATGTTTGTTGATCAAATTGGCATCCAAATTTATGATCAAATTTAAATTCTAAGAAACTGCTCGAAAGGGAAACTCCGTCGTGCGGTTTCAACAGGGTTGGGCTTAAAGGGTGTCAAAATAGCTTGAAATGTTGCAAAATTTGGCGTGCATTTTTGTCTATCCAATATGCATCCAAACATATGATCAGGTTTAAATTCTAAGAATCTGGTCAAAGCTGAGACTGCGTCATGTAGTTTTGTTAGGGTTTGGCTTAAAGATGGCAAAAATAGCTCTCAACATCGTGAAAGTTGGCATGCACTCTTATTTTCCAAATGCGGATTTAAATCTATGATTAAATTTTAATTTTGAGAAATTAGTCAAACCTG